>JAACNH010002817.1:0-34787 GCA_019447015.1 Hymenochirus boettgeri
ATATTAAAAAATAAGAGTACTGCGTTACTTATTCTAAGGGCTTTAGAGGGCTTGAAATCTTGTCAACTAAATAAACTGTTAGTCCTTAGAATAAGTAAGGTGCAAAACAACACACTGGCTTTCTTGGACTGCTTGGTGTCATCAGGACCCTACAACAACCCTACTAGCACAGAGGCTAATGATAAGGAAATTAAACATTATAGGAGCCCTTAAAACTTGTGGATATCCGGACTGGGAAACTACAACTCCCAGCATGCTTTATTGCTGGGAGTTGTAGTTTTCAAACATCTTAAGTTGCAAATACTTACAAATAAGAGTAAAACCTTCTTTATTTGTGCATACTGTATGCACAAATATAGGAGGATTTACCCCTATTTGCAAGTATTTGCAACTTAAGATGTTTGAAAACTACAACTCCCAGCAATAAAGCATGCTGGGAGTTGTAGTTTTCAAACATCTTAAGTGGCAAATACTTGCAAATAGTGGTAAATCCTCCTTTATTTGTGCATACAGTATGCACAAGAAGTTTTACTCTTATTGGTAAGTATTGGCCACTTGTGTCCCTGTGCAAGTAAAAGTTCTCCTACCTTGTCCACGGCCGC
This sequence comes from Hymenochirus boettgeri, assembly GCA_019447015.1. NCBI lineage: Eukaryota > Metazoa > Chordata > Amphibia > Anura > Pipidae > Hymenochirus > Hymenochirus boettgeri. Next base: position 603 of record JAACNH010002817.1, read on the forward strand.
GTGATCCGCATCCTCGATCCACACCTCTGCGCATCCGGATGATGTCACTACCCGGACCTGGCGCCGGGTAGTGACTCATCCAGATGCGAGAGGCTGTGGAGCCAGGATGCGGATCGCGCGGCGCCGGACAAGGTAGGAGATAGGCTGACTCGAGTATAAAACCGAGGTTAAAGCTGAAAACCAGTATATACGGTAACCCCTCATTACGTTTACAAACTGTAGATTTCCAGTGATGGTTATTAGTAATAAAATTCATTTTAAAACACTTTGGTTTTGTTTTTAATGAACGGGAGGCAAGTCATCGTTAGCTAGATAAATTCGTTGTAGGTTTGTTGCAAAAATACACACGCACACATGTGCTGAATGGCTGTATTATCTTCTCTGAGAAATATTATTCAGAGATAAAATAAGTCTGCACAGTGCAATTCTATCACTGTCTGAGTTAAAGGCACTTCAGATGGCTGGGATTTTACTACACTATCCCAGGTATCCCACCCCTCCCGCATCTCCGTGCCCGCTCCTCTGCTGACCTTAAACGTAATGCTGTGAGTTCTTGTCACTCTCCTGCCTTGAGCCTCAAACGTAATGCCGGTGAGTTCTATCGCCGATGCACGAATTCACAGGCATTAACTGTTTGAGCTTAACATTTAGCAAACCATTCAAGATTCAGCACCTTTAAGGCACAAAGGGGGCTCTGGAGGACGAGTAAAAAAAAAAATCTGGCACAGATTTTTAAAGCTGCAGCGTCCAAATGAACATAACTTGATTTTACCGTGCACTTATCCTTTAAAGCCTTGTGTAAACCAACAAAATATCAGTCACTTCACGTAATTACTACACAGGAAAATCCAAACTTGTGTTCCTTCAATGTACTGCTTCAATTCCATACGGAGCTTGTATTACATGAATTTCTGTAAAGACAAAATTAAATTTACATATTGGGTGTCAATTAAAAGGCAATTTTGTCTGCACTTGTTGCTGCTCCTACTTTATGTTTACCAGTGTTGATCCACTTCCCTACCTAGGGACCAAATTTCTACGTATTGTTAGCGTGATATACATTGCGTCATGTAAAAGCAAATTTATAACTAGACTTACTTCTTAAAGGGTTGTTCCCCCCCCCAATGTGCTGACAATTGGCTATAAAACCTCGACCTTGCAAGGTTTATGCACAACATGCTGTAGGCAAACCGCACCATAGCCATCACACAGGGACGGATGGCGGTTGATCCTCTCCTGCATTGACTTTACCGTTCACGAAAAGGCTCAGATTTAAGCAGAAGGCAGCAGGGAACCAAGGCTGTAATTACATTTGAGGACAGCTTGTACATAACTCTTGTTCTAGCGAAGTTATACATTCCCTGCAACATTCACAAATTTATCCTAGGGGTTGGACATAGCCTTTAATTCAATCTAGGCAGGTAGAAGCAGGGTTGTCAGGATGCCTATTTGGACAGGAATTGGAGAGCGTATTGCAAGAGTCGCCACTGTGGATCGTGGAGCTTGTAAGTATAAAATCTTGCTTTGCTGGAAGCAATTAATGATTAGACAAAAACGAAGTCCAGTTTTGGGGTTTTTTTCACTACCTACTGATTTTTGCCCAAGGATTGGAAGTCCCTTTATGTTTAGTGGTGCTCCTAATTCCCCCCGCCCCTCCCTTACTCACTTGCCTTCTTAGTGTCTGCAACACTTGTAAGTTCGTGCAAAGCCTCCTATAGACCCGTTCTGCTTCTGCCTTTTCTCTCTCTGATTCCTCTTATGTTTGCAGAAGTATGCTGGCAGGCACCAAAGATCCTGTAAAAAGTCAGACATAGGAACAACAGCACATATAATATTTCTGCTTCTGGGGTGACAGGTATTTCCTTTAAAATGCTGTGAATTTCTCAGGATCTACAGCTCAGATTTCAAATCCGAAAAAGATTTTGGAGTAGTGGGATCTTGCTGTATCTATCAGTACGTTTTGAAAAATCTATTTTTTTACCTTGGCTCAAAAGAACCACACGCAATTTTAGGCAAATATCTCATTTACCATAACTCACAGAAACATGATAGGTGACTCAATGTGTTAAAGGACAATTATACCTCATGCAAACTGACTTTTTTGTGCTCCCTCCCACATTCATTGTTACTGACGATTCTCCCACCTCTGACATTGCAGAACATGTTAATGAAGGAAGGGGGGAGGCAGAGAGCAGACAGTCACTGCATGAGTATAATTCTCCTTTAATAGGATTGAAGATGGTTTTTTTAGTGAACTTGTCCTTTAAACAAAATACAATTAATAAATTATTTAACTCTATTGTGCTTACTTGTCTGGGCCATTAACATTGTCCATAATCCAGAATTGTATTTCAGATACTGCATTTTGGTTCATACTGGGTATCTCCACCGTTCGTAGAATACTGCAAAGGAGACAATATTAGATAAGAAAGATATTGCGCTCCATTTGTAATCATTCTTCCGGTCAACCTAAAGGATAGCAGTCTATGTGTTTTACTTCACTTCATTTAATTGCCTAACATCAAAGCTGTGGATACATACTGTGATTATTTCGTAATGATTTTAAAAGACATTGATGTAAAAGGACAACATTCCATAAACATAACGTTTAAGCTAGACAAGGTAGCAATTTAGCTTCACAGCAATAGCAGCTATCCCCTAAAAAAAAGGATAATATTATATATATATATATATATTATATATTATTATATATATATATTATATCAGTAATCAGGTTACCCCGCACTCCGTACAAAGTTCATCCACCGGGGGGCTCCAGTACAGGAAAGAGATAGTAAATACCAAATCCATGGTCTAGTGAAAAGTGTTTATTAACCAAACAGTAGGTCTGATCACCTACGCGTTTCAGCCCATTAGTTCCTCCGGGCCGTCATCAGGGTAGTGCTATTGCTGTTGAAGCTAAATTGCTACCTTGTCTAGCTACAGTAAAAGTTATGTTTATGATGTTGTCCTTTTACATCAATGTCCTTTTATTATCATTTACTAAATAATTACATTGAGACTAATTAATATTTTAATTTATTTATTAATATTGACTACCCTGATGACGGCCCGAACTAATGGAATGAAACGTGTAGGTGCTCAGACCTACTGTTGGTTATCCCCTTTTCACTAAACCATGGATTGCATTCAGGCCTACAAAGGCCAGGGTGCAACCTGAATTGTCAGCATACAACCTCCAAAGACAACAGGACACTCAACTGGACTTAATTAGGAAAATGTATTGTAAGTGTTTACTACAAACCAGATTAACGTGTTTCCTTCTCCACTTTCTGTAATGGGGACGCCCATTAATGGCAGAAACATGTTGATCTGTGTAGTAACACTAACGCATGCATCAAATATAGTCAAATAAACATAAATTAAAAAAAAGATTTACCATTCATGTCTCCCTGTCCTCTGACCCTTCGGCCTCCTCTCCTCCCTGCCCCTCTCTCTCGGGCGAAAGAGGGGACGCCTTCAGCCTCACGTCTCATAACAAGTGCTTTTCTTCAAATCCGTCACCTGTTTATCCTGATATTGCGAGCCCGCTCAGGAAATATTCTAACCCCAGTCCTTATTTTTAGAACGCAATGTTAGTTTTGGGCCATAATAATGCTTATGTGCGGGCACTCCCCATAACCTATACGTATGCTATTCTTCAGTGGGCTTGTGTGCTTCATATGTTGTTTATCTGGTCCTGTAATGAGGTATTGGGTGCCCCCTCTCCCTCGACTATGTGTACGTGAAGAGGCATAACTAGAGGAAGAGGCATAACTAGAGCTTATAACAGTGTACGGGAATAGGCATAACTAGAGGAAGGCAAACTAGAGCTATACAGTTCGGTGAAGAGGCATAACTATAGGAGAGGTCATAACTAGAGCTATACAGTGTATGTTGAAGACCTAACTAGAGCTTACAGTGTACGTGAAGAGGCATAACTAGAGAAGAGGCATAACTAGATCTATACAGTGTACGTGAAGAGGCAATAACTAGAGGAAGAGGATAACACTAGAGGCTATACGTACTGAGATGCAAACTAGAGGATAGGCATAACTAGAGCTATCCAGTGTACGTGAAGAGCATAACTAGGGAAGAAGAATAACTAGAGCTAATACACGTGTAACATGAGAGGCATAACTAGAGCTTACAGTGTACGTAAGAGGCATATTAGAGGAAGGGCATAACTAGAGCTATACAGTGTACGTGAAGGGCTAATAAGGAAGAGGCAAACTAGAGCTAACGAGGCTATAAGCTATCAGTGTACGTGAAAGCATAACTAGAGGAAGAGGCATAACTAGACTATACAGTGTACGTGAAGAGGCATAACTAAAGGAAGAGGCCTAACTAGAGCTATCAGTGTACGTGAAGAGGCCTAACTACAGGCTTGGGCTATGTTGGGCCGAAGTACGGAGTAGGGTGGACATACCCTTTAATAACCTGAGCAGTTTGGCCAGGTTAGGTTGAACTGCACAAACTTACCTTTATTGGGGGGGGGGGGGGGTCCATCTATAATCTTGCTATGGGGCCCTGTGACATCTAGCTACGTCACTGCATCGGATATGACGGGATTTTATGACTACAAACAATCACTATGCTGACTAACTAGTACAGTCATTCATTCCAGATGAAAAATTACCATTGGTTGGTAAGGGCTTTGCTTTGTTTGACTACATACTGGTATATATTCTTGGTTTGGACTGCTTCGAAAATACTTGAAACCAACTAGTGAGACTGGAGCTGGAAGCAGGGCTTTGAGGTGCGCCATCACACTAATCCGAGTGGACACAGTGGGTGCAGAAAGATTTCCTCGGAAAGCAGTCAATATTGGGATTTGATAATGTGATTGTGTACACTTTAAGTATAAGGATAGACTATAACCAAGACTCCAGCAATTTGCATCCCGAGAAACACCAACGAATATCCCATATCTAGAGACTTGCATGGTTTTATAAGGATCTTTGGATTAGGTTTACGCTAATAGGGAACATTTCATGAATTTTTACTACAAGTTTTTTACTACTACCAGTGTCTTTATCTAACATCTTAAGTTCCTAAAATTGCTCGATAATATAACTGTCTGGCCACAAGGTCTTTTCCTGTACTGGTCTGTAACAGGATTGGCTGAACTTCTAATGGACGTGACTTGTTTAAACAATTTCCCCTGTAGAAGTTTAGGCATGGACATGATGAAGAACATTAAGGTCAGTAACCAACTTTGCGATACTAGAATTCTGGGAAATAAAGCACAGACCCCATGTTATATATAGATGACTGCTTTAATGTCAGGTGCACTGCATTTAGATTCAGTGTTGTTTTGAGCTTTAGATGGCTTTAGGAAGCTGATCCAATCAGCTTCGTGCACAGAAGATCAGTCAGGCCGTGCATGTAGTTGCCACCAGCATGTTTCCAACAGAAATGTAATAAGTGTGATTTGTAACTGATATTCCAAGTATTTGTCTGGGCACTTCCCTAATGAGGCAGGGTGAAGCACATTAACAGAGAGGCACACTGTAGGAGTGGACGTTTTGAGGCGCTGTCATTTTAATCCCATCCCCTTTCAGTGCGCACCTTTTATTAATCCAATTCAGTTCAACTGTCTGGTGCGCCTCATCTTATGTAACGCAAGTTACAAACGCAAGGTAATCGTCTTTGTAACGCAAGTTTCCTGTTTAATAGCGGGCGAGAGATTGCAGGAGAACCGGACAGGAAACCGGACTTGAATCTTGATGCCAGTCACTGTGGGTGATCTTGATACTAGTCACTGTGGGCAAACTTGATACCATGTCACTGTGGGCAAACTTGATCCCAGTCACTGTGGGCAAACTTAATACCGGTCACTGTGGGCAAACTTAATACCAGTCACTATGGTGGCAAACTTATACCAGTCACTGTGGGCAAAGGCAATTTGATACCAGTCACTGTGGGCAAAATTGATACCTGTCACTGTGGGAAAACCACACACTTTCAATTTAGTTTCAGGTGCCAAAAAGTCTAGAGACGGCCCTGAGTAGTGTGCATACTTGTGAAATAATCAAACAAAAACAAGCAAAATTCTACAAAAAAATCAATTGAGTACAAGGCTTTGGACTTTTGTTCATCTTAAATTCATGAAGATAATATCACTGTTTTTAAAATTTAATGGGGCTTATGGAATAAACATTGTAAAAGTGTGGCCATGCTATTAACATGCAGCAACCAATCAACTTGTGTGTAAATCTGGGTAACCATTTAAGCTAGTACACCCTAACGATAAGCCCCGATAACCGTCGGATCCGGTTTCGAGTCTTTATCGCTAGTGTATGCAGTGGTTTTTCTCGAACAAGTGAGCGGCGACAGAGGGTAACACACACAGTCCTGAGCTTCTCCAATAGGAGAATGCTTGGGAACTGTGTGTAATGCAGATCTGTGAAAAATGTAGACAGTATGCTTGCAGATCCTGTCTGTCATCTTTCAAAATCTGTATTGTGTTACCCAGCGTAATACAATTGTTAGAAAATGAAACAAATCTTGACTGTGATGTGCACTACTCACAGTCCTGAACGTTCTCCTAATGTAAGCATAGGGAGAACACTTGGGACTGCAGATTTCCCCCCAGCCGCGGGGAAGTACAGGACGTCCGCCGCCGAGGAAAAAATTTTTGGGGCATTTGTGAACAATCCCGAGGCGATGGGAATGTTCGTTCGGCCTCCGAGCAATCGGAAATGCGCTAACTCACAGTAATGACAAACCGTGTACCAACTAGTATAACCCTTAAAAGCTAATATTTCATTGGCTGCTGCAAATTAATACAAGGCAAACGCTTTTTTTGCATGATGGTCTATATCTTTCAGTGTTACATAAAGTAAATTAGTTAAACGCACCTTTCCTTTCTTGCAACTCCGCCATCTTGCCGACCCTTCAACATTACCTTAACTATACCCACAGAAGATTTGGCAAACTGTTCAAAACAAAAAAAAAATTAACTTTACAAAATACTTATTACCTATTATTAATGGCAGAGGAAGTGTGAAGAGCTGATTAAAATGAGCAATGCTAAGATGATGTCTTTTATTTGTATGTATCACTTACTGTTGCTGATGCTTCTTCCAGAAGGACGATATAGGGTTATGATCACATTCATCCCAGCAGGACAAGAATCAGGATTCATCCCTATAATCATAAAGTAATGGATGGCATGTCTGATAAAAGGGAATTAACAGGTTATTCTATAAAATTTCTTATCGTTTAAAAATGGTGCTAATTTTGCCCCAACCAATCAAATGTAGCTTACAAATGTTAAATAACATCTGATTGGTTGGGGCAAAATTAGCACCATTTTAAAGATAAGAACTTTTATTTGAATCTCCCTGTAAGTTGTATTAAAATATTTACAGCCTGATGTAAATGGGGTGTACTGGGGTAAATACATGCTGAGTTAAATACATGCGTTCCGATGTAATATCGTGTAAGAGTGTTTTAATTCCGTCATTCCTGGGCCTGCTCAGTTTTCCCCTAAATGGCACAAGCACCGGCGTATTGAATAAAAAACAACTGTTCTTGCGCTACTTAGAAGTGTGAAACGACATTTCAATGCTGCATTACAGCCTTGCTCCTTACCTTCCGTGTTCCCCACAGTGCATTAACACACGCTAATTGGGTTTCGCAATGCGCAGAACACAGAAGGAGAGGAGCTCAGAAGGTAGGTATAACATTTCCCTGTGTGTTAGCAAACCATAGGTATGCCTGCCTGCACTTTCACTGTTTTATTATATTACAAATGCATAAAGCAGGGTAGACCAGTACCATCTTTGAAATATGAAAGACAGAATATGTCATTTTTCAAAGATGAGGCTACACACAGTCCCGGTTGTTCTTCCTATATAAAGTATAGGGAAAATGTTCAGGACTGTGACACATTCACTACAACCGTGGCAGCTCTCCCAATATTTTCAAAAGATAACGATCTTCCCATGCCGACTGTGACCGTTTGGTCGACGTCTGGAATGATCTTTTTATAACGATTCATTGGACAGAATCATCCCTCAATGCATGTACCCAGCTTAACACAGTAAACCCCTTACTGTGGTTAAATCAAACTATTTAGGGACGTGAGGCATAATTGCAACTGGAAATAAGGTGTTACTAGTGGTGTTTGATTAGGGATTACATAAAAGAAAGGAGATATATTTATTTATCATACCGTTTCTGAACGGAAATCAGTAAAAATGGTTTTAAGGTGACTTCTCCTTAAAACTACAGAGCCTTGTATCATTCTATTCTAAGATCTTTAGTTTCTCTCATGTAAATAATATGGATCCAACATACCTGTACTAACAAACTTCCCCACCACATCAGTCCGTCAACATGGAGCCCAAAAAGTGTCTTCCAAATGTTATAAAATCTTGTGATGCTTTTGTGTACCGGTGGACCAGGCTATTTGTTTTACTCCACACAAGATAAAAAAAGATTACAAATCTTATATCTGCAAATATTATTATGTTAAATGTAAAGGTGTATCCACCCTTACCACTTAAATTTACGCATAGCTTAATGGTACAATATGTAATACTGAAAAAAATTACTTTTCTTATTAATCTACATTCTATATATGTAATAGGCATTTTTGGGGGGTTGTTGCTGCATGACTTCAATACAGTACTGTTTAGGCCCAGTATCCTCCTCCTTCTCCAAAACTGAATGTGTCAAGCGTCAAAACAGCTTTGTATGGGAAGAGGTGCAAACAACACACTGGTCTTCTTGGACTGCTTGGTGTCATCAGACCCTAAACAACCCTACTAGCACAAGGCTAATGATAAGGAAATTAAACATTATAGGCGCCCTTAAACTTGTGGATATCGGACTGGATCTTTGTCAAAACTGGAAGAATAAGCAAAAACACCATTGAAGGGGGAGAGAGCCAGACGAGAAACAAAACATGGTCATCCCACATGTAGCAGGGATTTCCGAGAAATTGAGAGTTTTCATAAACATCATCCCTGTCTGCTATAAACTAAACAACCACTTAGGAACCAACTGGTACATCCAAAAGACGAATACCAAACACAAGAAGAGCAACATCATATACTCAGTGCAGTGCGTGTTCTCATTCGTATGTGGGGAGATGAAACAGCCGCTGCACACCATCGTATGGCCCGCACAGAAGTAGGCAATACCTCTTAATGGAATCTTTACACCCTAAATAAACTTTTTACTGTGTGTAGGGCATCCCACCCCCAACTGCTATTTACATTTTTCAGAAAGCACCACAACACTGCTTACATTCCTTCATACCCCCGTACTCTATTCCGGCCTCTGCTAGCCGAAGCAGCAGACGATGGGCAGGAACGGTAATCCACGTCTGTGATTCTCTAGCCTGCACCAATCACAGACGTGGCTGCCGGCTATGCACACAGCGAGGAGAACGAAGGTCTGTAAGTGTCTTTCTGGGGAATATTTTACAATTAATTTGTAAATTAAAAGTAATTGAAGGGGAGGGTTGGCGGGGTGCCCTACACACGAGTAAAAAGTTTTATAGGGTAGGGTATGCAACAGAAGAAGGGATCGAAGAAGAGGGGGGAAGGGCCCACTACCCGTGCAACAAACTTGCTCAGGACAATAAGTAGGGCAGAGGACCGGATGACACACGACCAGCTCCTACTCTTCACTTTTTTGGAACTTTGAACAGCACTGCAGATGAACCATAAATAGCAAGATGTAGGAAGGATTTTTTTACACTACACAGTGGGGCCATAGTGGGTTATTTTAGTTTTGGTGGTGGACAAAGGTGGACATTCTGCGCCTTCTGAGGACTTCATACTTCTGAATTGATAAGCCAGTCGGATGTACTATGTAAACATCTTTAACTTTAAAGGGCATGTCCAACCCCAAAACTATATCTCCCCCCAACTACTTGGCCGCCACCTGTAGTGTAGTTTAATCGAGCTTACCTCACATCCTGGCAACTCCATCGGGTTCTCCTGTATCCCCCCCAAAGTCCAAAACTGACCACAGGAGGCCTATCGGGCTCTGCCTGCTACCTTGGCCTCCGAGATTTCTGCCATGCGTGCTGCAGCCCTTTCCCCCTCCCTCCCCTTCCCTCTCCCTCCTGTTCTGGGCTTCGGCCCGCCCCTACATAAAAACCGCCTCATGTCGAGCCTTCCCCCATTATCCCCCAGGCCCACCGCATACTTTGTAATTTTTAGAAGCTCGCCAATGTTTTACTTTAGCTCTCCGCTGTTCCTACGGAGTGAGCTGCAGGTCACCGCGTCGTGATGGGCTGCCTCTCAGCCAATCAGCAGACGGCGGCTTGCCGGTCCCCCGCTCTGCTTGCATTCCTCCAAGCAGAGGGCCGGGAGCGGCAGCGAAGGAAAGTAGGGGAGGTAAGGTAGATTTGGGGGCTTTCTGAAATTAAAGAATTACCGGTGTGGGGCTGGGGACGTCAGGGGTGAACAACTACAAATATTAAATTTTTAGGGTGGACGAGCTTTTTAAAGACTAACTTTAGCTCGCAGTTAATCTAACTGAATACAACAAAGATATTTCCCTGATTCTTTAACCTTCTCATCTATTTTCAGTCTGTTTCAGTACTTAATTAAAGAGGTTCACAGCAGGCCAGACCAGTAGTTATTTGACAGTTCTTGAAGGACAGTTATTTTTTCCTAATCTTTGATTTTGGGGTTCAGTAGAGTCCTGCATTGGGTTGGGCCCTGGGCGGGTTACCCGATTTGCGGGTCGGGTTTGGGTAACCCACATTGAGTTTGAATTGGTTGCAGGTAGGGTTCGGGTAAAGATACCGTGGGTTCGGGTAGAAGAATTCCCAGTCTTTAAAAAAAAACTTCTTTTCTATCTATGGAAGATTGTTATCACTCCAATACAATGTGTCAGTGTGTAGCACCGTACACTAAACACACTATGGCAGATAAAGGGGCGAATATAATCTATATATATCACAGATGTGGGCAGTGCGGGTGCCAACCTTGCGACACACAATTGTACGAACAGCCGTTTGGTCGAATGAAGCCGTGTATGGGCACTTTCTCGGCCATCGGTTGTGGATTTTTCGAACGAGCAGCGGTGTTGGTTGGGTAAATATTAAGTTATCAACAACTCTAATGGACTTAGAATGTTATTCAGGATGGTACTTGTGGTAGGATCAACAGCTAACTACTCTTGTATTGTCCTGGGTAGGTTTTTGTAGAGATTACTGGTAAAATAACAGTAAGGGTTAAGTCCCACTATCGCGTTGCATCCCGTTTTCCCTTTTGCAAATCACAATGTAATTTAAAGTATAATAGAAATCGCAGAAAATCGATCTGTTTTCTTTTTTTTTTTTTTTCAGGACTCTAGGTGACAGATTTACCATTTATAGAAATCATGCAGGTGAGGGGATTCCATTAATTTTAGTTTAGTTCTCTAACATTACAAATGCACTACAAATCTGATGGCCATCCATTCAGGACAATGGCAATAACAGTAATCCCCTATCTCTAACATTAGCAGTGATGATCTATCAGCCACTGCATGGGGAATTTTGAAAGCTGAGGCAGGGAGGTGAAATAGGTTTCCTACCTCACTGGAAAAATGAACTTTAAGCACCCTGTTCTGTTATATGGAAAGGGGAGGCTGGAAGATGATCAGGATTGCCCCATTGCCTAGACAAAATAGGGCCCATTCCTTCTGTGGTTTAGTGATAAACAATATTGTGGGACTGATGTCCAAGAAAATAACACGGAATTAACTGACTTGTTATCCAAGTTAAGGCACAAGGTCAGAGCTTGTTATGGCGGCGTGGAGTTATGTGTGTGCTTCATTTTGAGCTAATTTTAACTTGGTTTTCACGTGCCATAGAGATGCATCGACTCATTGTACATTCAACAAAGTGCTAAATATAAATAACACAATAGGCTGTCTGACTATTCAGGTATATGTAAGTCTGTGTTTTGTATAACCCTATGGATAAGCCCTGTAGAAATACAAATAATCATTCTGCCATTCTGGTTTGTATATTAAGTGAGCTAGCTTGGTGAACTTTTAAGGTAGTCATCCTGAAAGACTGGGATATTAACGAGAGCTGCTCTCATCCATAGCTGCACTAGTTCTAGTATTGCCGTGAAGTTTTTCCTCATGCCTCTTAACTCCTGCTAGTAGACTGGTGGTTGGCGTGGTGGCTGTTCTAAAAAACCCCCATGTACACAGCACACTAAGGCTTGGTAATTGGTTTGTGTGACTTTAAACCTTACTCAACCCAACTGGAACTTGATCATTGACCTGCGTAAACCTGTACACACTGCCAACTCAGCAAACCACAGGAAGAAAATTATTGTGTTCACACAGCCGATAAACTTAAGGTGGGTTTTAAGATGGGTTTATCAATTCCTCCTACTGGCGACCGTCAAGCTACCCGACCGGTCGCCCAGGAGGAAGGACTGTCGTTGCGGCAAAAGCAGCCGTGTCCGATCGTCACGTGCCCATAGAGACTGCACGATCGGTCGTGGTTTTCGAGTAAGCCGTCGGCGATGCTATACAATAATTCGGCCGCACTGAACGTAAACATAGTGAAATGTCGTTGGTTGGGCCAATTTTGTCGTGTGTACTCAGCATTAGAGGGGCAATGTGGAGGCATAAGTACCAGGGCCGCCTCGCTAATGATGCAGTGCAGCACACTGCAAGCGGCACCCTGTGGGAAGCGGGCAGCTGCACACTGCCACTGTCACAACTGTATATATTTTTTTGTAAATGGAGGCCGGCATCCGCCAGCGCCAACTCCTCCCAACTGTTGGGGGGGGGGTGTGCGTCGAGCGTCGGACCGGACCTGTTACATTACCAGCACAGGCACAGCACCAGCAAGTTCAGGCTTCGCCGGCATTCAACAACAACCAACAACTGTCCGAGAAGACCGAAGTCCGATCTGACTCCGCCTCCATCCCGAACGAACGATCCATCCTCAACGTCGCCGTACCGTGTTGACTTCAGCGCTGAAAGAGCGCAGTTCAGCCCACCCGGTGCAGACCAGGACAGGCTGTCGGAGCTGCGCTGCGCCGCCCGCCTGCGCTTGGCCTTGTTGAACTTGTGTCAGACAGTCAGTGACACAGTGTCTCAGTGTGTGAATCTCATCTGACTGATTCGGATTCAGTCAGTGACAGTGAGTGAGATACTATATAAAAATTAATTATGAATTGAATTTGAAATCCTCCTTCCTATCCTAATAATAAGGGCAACCAACAAACAAACTTTTATAGGCATGGATGGCTGGGCCTGGGAGGCTGGGGGGTTCGTGTTCTGTTTCTCCTCTGAGGGCCCACGGCCCACTAGTGACTTGCAGCCTGCTGCTGCAGCAGCAACCAATAAATATATAGTGCCCAGCAGGCAGGCCTAGCATAATAATTATACCAGCCCAGATGATGATATAGACAGATAGCTAGTGATATGATGATCGATAGATAGATAGATGATAGATAGATAGATGATGATAGATAGATAGATAGATAGATAGATAGATCGATAGTAGATATATAGATAGAAGATAGAATAGAAGAGATAGATAGAGAGAGGAGAGAGACGAGAGATCGTACTACGCTCGCGCGACGCGCTCGTCCTCGCTCGCACCGCTGCTCGCTCGCTCGCTAGCGCATCTGCTCGCCGCTCGCTCCGTCTCCGCTCCGCTGCTGCGACCGCTCGCTCGTCTCGCTCGCTGCTCGCGTCTGACGCCTCGCTGATCGTCGCTCGCTCGTGTGCTGCTCGCTGGCTGTCTGCTCGCTCGGCTCGCTCACTCGATGGCTCGCTGCTCGCCGCTCGCTCGCTCGCTCGCTCGCTCGCTCGCTCCTCGCCTGGCTCGGTCGCCGCCTCGCGGCTCGCTCGGCTCGGCTCGCCGCTCCTTGCGCTCGCTCCCGCGCATCGCTGCTCGCTCCGCTCGCTCGCTCGCTGCTAGATCGCTCGCTGCTCGCGCGCGCTCCTCGCGCGCGCGCGCGCGCGCGCGCTCGCTCGCTCGCCGACTGCTGCTCGCTGCTCGCCTCGTCTCGCTCGCTCGCTCGCTCGCTGCTGCGCTACGACTCGCGGCTCGCTATCGCTCGCTCGCTCGCTCGCTACGCTCGCTCGATCCTGCTCGCTGCGCTCCACGCGCGCTGCTCGCTCGCTCGCTCGCTCGCTCGCTGCGCGCGCGCGCTCGCGCGCGCGCGCGCTCGTCTCGCGGCGCTCGCGCTACGCGCCCGCGCTACGCGCGCGACGCTACGCTCGCTGCCCCCTGCTCGCTCGATCGCTCGCTCCCGTCGCTCGCTCGTCTGCTGCGCGCCGCCTGCGCGCGCGGCGCTCGCTCGCGCGCGCTCTCGCGCCGCGCTCGCTCGCTGAGCGCGCTCGCTCGTCTCCCGTCGCTGCTCCGCTCGCTCCTCGCTCGCTCGCTCGCCGCTCGCTCTGCTGCTGCTCTACTGCGTCTCCGCCGCTCGCTCCCCGCTACGCTTGCCCGCTCGCTCAGCTCGCCGCTCGCTCTCTCGCTCGCTCGCTCGCTCGCTCGGCTCGCCTGCTCCGCCGCGCTCGGCGCTGCTCCTGGGGCTGGACGCTCCCGCGCTCGCTGCTCGACTCCGTCCTCGCTCGCTTCTGCTGCTCGCTCTCGCTCGCTACGCTATCGCTGCGCTCGCTCGGTCTCTGCTCGAGCATCCGCTCTCTGCTCAGCTACGCTTTAGCTCGCTCGCTCCCGCGCATCGCTCGCTGCCTCGCATCGCTCGCTCCTGATAGATCATAGACAGATGACGCTGTGTTGTGCAGATAGATCGACTCATGCGCATAGACAGATGATGATAGAGAGATACGATAGTATATGATGACAGACTGATGACTCGATCTTTTTATTTATTATTAATAAATAATAATAATATTAACTTGTGTCACGCCCCCAGGCTAGCCAACAGATATCATTTGTGCCGCGTCATTATATTAAAAGTCAATGTGCCAGGGCCCAGTGCCTTGCAGGCAGCAACCATAAATAATATATATAATGTGTCCCAGGTGGCAGGCCTAGCAGAAATAATTAGACAAATAAATAGCCAATGATGATGATGATGTGGTAGATGATGATAGCTAGATACTTAGTATATAGATAGATAGTGATAGATAGATCGATAGATAGATGATATAGATAGATGTAGATAGATGTGTAGAGAGATAGATAGACAGACAGATATCGATTATTAGATAGAGATAGATAGTAGATAGATAGATAGTAGAAAGACAGACAGACAGACAGAGACAGATGTATATATTAGTATGATAGATAGATAGATAGATAGATAGATAGATAGATAGATAGAAGATATAGAGAGATAGATAGACGAACAGACAGATGATAGATTATTAGATAGATAGATAGATAGATAGATAGATAGATGTATAGATAAAAGATAGATAGATATCATAGATAGACAGATGATAGAGAGTAGATAGATATTCTTCAGTTGCATTTAATCTGTAAATGACATTGAAGATTGGTCTTGGAGTTGGACTTTTCATTATTAGCATTTGCATAACCCTTCTACTAACAGGTTTGTATAAATGTTTGTCTTTAATTCCAATATTATGTGTTATGTTACTAAAAGACATATCATATAGCTTCAGATAGAGTTTGTTAGGGTTAGGTAGGTTAGATTAGGTAGGTTAGTTAGGGCCCTGCTGTCTGAAAGTGTCTACATTGACGTGGTGGCAGCTTATATGCTTACAATCTTTTGGCCAAAACCTTTTATTCCACAGAAGTATGGTTGATCTGGGGTGGGAATGGGGAAAACTATTCTAGAGGGTGGGTCCTTCAATGTATTGTAAATAAATGGAGGAATGATATGGTAAATACAATGATAATAACACAAGTTAAATCAACGTGTATAAAGCGCCCTCCCACTTTGGCACAAGCCACATCCCACTTCCGGACAAAGCACCACCCACTTTCAATTATAAAACCCACCCTTCTGGCGGCGAGGGGGCGGCATTTGGAATTTTGTGTCAGGGGGCAAAAAGTCTAGAGACGGCCCTGATAAGTACCATGAAACCTATCTAAATAGTTCAGTTTTTGGTAAAATGGTACTGCTACTGAATGCCTGAACCACTAATAATGGTATTATGGAGCAATCATTAGATTCCCCTTTAGTAGTACCCCCATGGGTGAAAGGCAAGATACAAATCTGGGACATAGCTCTTTCCCCCTTCCACACTGTCAAGCAGCATATATACCCACTTCTCTGAACAAGCTAGAGGCAGGGCTTAAGAGTATTAATACTAAATATCATTCAATGTTTTAGAGGAACTAGCATGGAATGTTGAAAGGGAAGAACGGCCATTTGGCCAAAGCCACTGTAATGGAATTAGATACGGTAAATCGATAAAATCGAACGTCAAATTGGATCCATGCCTTATAGTATAATGGCCAGCATTGCTCACTGAAATAGTTAGGCAGTGCAAAGGGATATTCAATGTCACCTGTTGTTGCAAGGATCATCTGGGAGGCCAGGGTTGCTAGGGAGGCCATAATCATCTTCAGTGATGTTGGCATTGGTTTTACTTATACACTGCATCAGTGAAAGCTTGCCAGATTCCATTGCAGTCCTTCACCCTAAAAGTAAAGATACAATAATAATCAACAAGCAAAAACTAAAATGAATTAGGTTGTGTTTTGCACTCAATACCCACAAAGAACTGTAATCATGACTGCCCTGCCAGTGTCGGTTCAGTAATACAGTGAGGCACAGCAGGTGATCTCCTACAATCCCACACGCATAGCCCTTTGTCCTATGAGTTTGTGCTCCTCTCACGGGAAATTAATCTTTTGGTATATCTGTATGAATGTTGTTTTATTGGACAAAGGTTAGGAAAAGACACTTTCCTGTTTAAAATCCCCGAATGATTTACTTTACAGGTTAAGTGTTTTTCTCTTGAACCAGTTACCATTGCTATGAGGTTGAGGGTGGTGAGCTTAAACAAGCCAAAAATACATCTATCCTGATCATAAAATGCATCAGAGCATTCTTTATGGTGAGGCCACATATATTACGTGCACTGTCGTACTGAAACACGCAATTGCTTTTCTGGTGCGATAGTGTGCGTTGCCATGCAATGTGCTGTGATTCCGTAATTTTTTGCATGTGTAAGTGTGGTGATCGCATGCACTCATAAAAAGCGGATACAGTGCACCTAGTGTGGCGACAACTGCATATAACAAAAACACCCAAAGAGTATATCAATTTGGGCCTATAGTAAGGATAATACATCAGTTTGATATCCAATATACAAAACATAATTATGTGTAATCACACTAACTTGCCCCCGGGTTCCTTCTTTATGAACGAGCCAGCACAAGTTTCCATTAGGATAATTTCTGTGTATTTTTGTGTTGCGCTAGCACTTGCGGTAGTGTGCAACGCTAATGTCAAACTGTATGTACAGGGCCCCACTATGTCCATTGGTTGCGCTTTTGCCATTTTTTCGTAGACCACGCGCTCCCCATTTTTGGTGGTCATCACATGTGCTGTGATGGGCAACATCAGAGGAAGAGCATAGCAATCGGATGGTAGCCTGCCAATCCTGCAATTCATGCGCTCCTCCATTCGCTGTTATTGGGGCCTCTCCCTTATACCTGTCTAGCCCATGATATTTAGAATTGCACATCAAAATAATAATAGATACAAAAAAACTATATTCTCACCGTAAAGGTGTGAGGGTCCGGGTGCTGCCATCACCCGGCCAGTTGCTCCACACGGTCCTTACACTAAATCCAAGCCAAGCAAACAATGGGTAATTTCACACTCCGAACAAAAAACTAAAACTGCACACAGTGCATCAGCATTGGTATAGTTAACGCAGTTCATTGAATTATTCACACCATAACACCAGGTCCCTGACGCGTTTCGGTGTGGCACCACCTTATTCATACGGTATGTGTACTTTTAACATGTGATTGGATTTCTGTTAAAACGCACTAGCCTTAAAGGAAATGCACTTTAACACACTTAGATCATAAAATGTGCCTACCCAATAAAACCAAGGAATGAAAAGAATGTACAACAAGCTTACAGCCTTAACACATTATTTAACACCATAAACAAAGCTATCCAGGGTGCTGGGTTAAAGGTTTAATATATCTCCTTTAATTGATTCTGACTATACAAGGTACTGAATGAATTATGGGTCAAATCAATGGCAATTTTTATTTAGAACTGACAAAATGCATTGATTTTATTATTCCACCCCCCTCTGGGCAAAAATGAGTATGTTGTGCAAAACCCCCCAAACCCTGGACTTCATAATGTACCCACAGCACCAGCATCAATATATGTGTAAGCCTTAAGGTCATTTTATTATAGATACCATATTCTTTAATTATATGGGTGTAGATATTTATTCTATATTTTGAAAAAAACTACAACCCAAGCATTCCCTTTTCTGTTTACAATGCTTGGGAGTTTTAAATGTCAATCATCTGGAGGTCCACATACACTGCTGTAGTTCTAGCTGAATCATCAAGTGGTAGATATTTCATCACTAGAATCATCACACCCCATAGATCATTATGGCCAAAGGATTTACACAGACCTATGACAATCACATGTCATCTGTTAACATGCAGACACTTGCTCTGGTCTCATGCATAGGTGCAGTGCAGATAGAAGTATGTTACTTTGTCTGGCTCTGACCTCTGCTAGTAAAACCAAGGTCAGAAATGTAACTCCTGCCTTTCCAGTTACTCCGAGATTAACTGTTTTTTACACAGTAAAAAACATAGCTGTCTGTATTTCTATCCACAATGGCATCCTGTATTAAATATTCTAAGTACATTACAGCTGTTGATGCTCAACATTTACCTAACCAAAACACAGTAAGAGGCTGGGAGCTTTTGCATCTAGATATATTTGCCCTTTATGCCATAGTGTGATTTAGTGTAAGGTGCTATACACACTGCACATTGTCTTGGATTGATAACAATCTTCATGGCAGGAAAAAAAGTTTTTTTTTTTTTAAAAAGCATGGAATTCTTACAACTCAAACCCCGGTTCACTTCCTGAACCTGACCTGCAACCAATTCAAACTCAATGTGGGCTACCTGAAACTGACCCGCAAATCGGGTAACCCCCGGTACCCGACCTAATGCAGGACTCTAACATAGAATTTCCAGCCGATCTCCACTGACACCTCTAAATGTTTTGCACCTCCTCTGAAGGGTTTACAAGCTCTTTACAAGCCTGTAGAACTGCAGAGCCCCTGACTTGTTCAATTTGAACTTTCGGAGAAAGTAATAATCCAGCAACCAGGAGTTGGCATTGGCGGAGTTTACTTACCTTTGTAATGCTGGTCTGTCCCCCATGGAGATCGAGGCAAAACATTACCTCACTCCTCCCTAGGCAGTGCTGTTATTTATGGTTATGACTTAGCTGTTTGTGCTGATGAACCAATTACTTTCATCATGAAGCAGCAATACATTTTTATGGATTGCGTTATATTCTTATTTGTTTTGTTTGTATGTAACTATATTGGTCATCAGCTGCACTCTATATGTTGAAGATGCACAAAGCCCAATTTTATGTATTTTGTGTGCTCCACTCTAGATTGTAGAAAACACCAATATCTCAATGAAATAGGCAGCATGTTTAAATGATTAATGTCTGCAGGCTTTACCATTGTTACAATTATACTGTGCAAAAAAATAACTGTAAAAACCAGGAAACTTCTAAGTGCAACAATCAATTCAAACATTAATGATGGTGGACCACTCCAGGGAAATTCATATCCAAAAAAATATTTTATTGAACAATCATTTACACATCTATACAGGGACACTGCACTCCAGGGGAGTCTGACGCGTTTCACTGCAAACTGCCACTTCCTCTGAGAGAGGAGAGAGAGAGAGAGTGTGGAGATACCCTTTAAAGGTTGGGGGGGGGGTTGTTTTATGTCTTTATGCTGTTTATCTGTGTACTGTATTGCATGTTTCATGTTTCATTATGAAATGGTATTCCAGAATTTGCTAACAATTGTCAACAGTAAAAAAGAGGAAATGTGGTAAACCAAGAAAAAAACTAACGTGTTTCCTGTAAGCTGAGA
This sequence comes from Hymenochirus boettgeri, assembly GCA_019447015.1. Taxonomy (NCBI): domain Eukaryota; kingdom Metazoa; phylum Chordata; class Amphibia; order Anura; family Pipidae; genus Hymenochirus; species Hymenochirus boettgeri. The sequence goes on from JAACNH010002817.1 coordinate 20,655, forward strand.
AGAGTTAGTTTGGGTCGTTTATATTATACGGATTTAAAATGTTTTTCTTGGTAATCATGATTGAGTTTCATTATTCGCCTAATAGAACTGGTGATGGCCAGTGATGTTCTACGTTCCCCCTGTAAAGAGGAGACCACTGGGAAAAAGAAGCTGGATTGGCCCTCCCCCATTTTGGTTCACATGGATAAGACAGATAAATATCCAGAGTTTGTTAAGGCAAATTATCTTGGAAGTCAGGAAAAACATGTCTGCATCCCCCCACCTGAATCTAAATCTAACTGATTTTCACAGTCCTGCTGCCCCCCTCTAAAACATTCTTTGGCCAGAAAACCCCCTAACATGTAAGTATGACACGGGGGGGAAAAACAAGCAACCATGTTTATTTTATGTGGGGATATAGCTCTGAAAATGTACACATTTGTCTTAAATCCGGTGTAAAGATTTAATAATGGCTTGCACTTATCCCCTTGTTTATATACTCTGTATTTGATTTTTTAATGTACATCGCGTGTAGCGTACCCAAGTGGCGCTTTATAAATAAAATTATAACATACTCATACATTTTGTTCGTAAAGGTTCGTACACACACATGTAATCATCAGTAATCAATGCTTTGTTTGCATGGCTTATGTCAAATAGGGTTGGTCAATCTCCATTGTGAGAAATTAAAGGGGCTACCGTATATCTCAGTATAAACCGCGCCCCGAGTAAACCTAGGTACATAGTTTTAAGTAAAAAAGAAGGAAAACCACATTGACTCGAGATAAACTGAGGGGGGTAGTTGCCACTAAAGATGTTTGGAAACTACAACTCCCAGCATGCTTTATTGGCTGGGAGTTGTATGTTTAAAACATCTTGAGTTGCAAATACTTACAATAAGAGTAAAACCTTCTTTATTTGTGCATACTGTATGCACAAATATAGGAGGATTTACCCCTATTTCAAGTATTTGCAACTTAAGATTTTGAAAACTACAACTCCCAGCAATAAAGCTGCTGGGAGTTGTAGTTTTCAAACATCTTAAATGGAACAAATACTGCAAATAGGGGTAAATCCTCCTTTATTTGTGGCTACAGTATGCACAAATAAAGAAGGTTTTAACTCTTATTTGTAAGTATTTGCCACTTGTGTCCTGTGCAAGTAAAAGTTTCTCTCCTACCTTGTCCAGCGGCCGCGTGATCGCATCCTCGATCCACAGACTCTGCTGCGCATCCGATGATGTCACTACCCCGGCGCCTCTCACTTTGCGCGCGGGTAGTGCATCATCCAGATGCGTAGAGGCTGTGGAGCCAGGATGCGGATCGCGCGGCCGCCGGACAAGGTAGGAAAGGCTGACTCTCGAGTTAAAAACCGAGGTTTAAAGCATGAAAACTCGGTTTATACTCGAGTATATACGGTAACCCCTCATTACGTTTACAAACTGTAGATTTCCAGTGATGGTTATTAGTAATAAATTAATTTTAAAACCTTTGGTTTTGTTTTTAATGAACGGGAGGCAAGTCATCGTTAGCTAGATAAATTCGTTGTAGTTGTTGCAAAATAAATCCACCACACATGTTCTGAAGGCTGTATTCTCTTCTCATGATAAATATTATCAGGATAAAATAATCTGCACAGTGCATCTATCACTGTCTGAGTTAAAGGCAGGCTTCAGATGGTCTGGGATTTTACTACACTATCCCAGGATCCCACCCCTCCTCCCGCATCTCACGGTATTCCCTCCCTCATTCTGGGGTAGTCTCCCCGCCACAACCAGCGGGCCAAGTCACGCCCTCTTTCAGTGGCCACTTCCCTGGATTCCCCGCCTGAAAGGGCGGGTGGGATGTCTGCTATCCATTCATTTGTTTCAGAGCACGTCCGTAAAACTGCTTAGCATGAAGATCTCTGGAATCAATATGTGGACATCAGGTGGGGTCAGAAATAAAAAGAAGGTGCTCTAATATAAACAAAGACATAGCATGGGGGGCCCCAGTTAAGAAATGAACAGCACTGGTTATTCTTGTCTCCAATAATGCTGATCTACAGGTTCGCAGTCAATCTTTCAGCATTTTTGGTTTGCACCAAGCATCTATACCACAATCCCCTTGGAATTCAGGAGGTCCCTGACACCTGGCTGTTATATTCTGATTGGGACACAGTCCGGGTTTTTATTACCAACAGATTCCCCCCTTTTTGGCGCAAAACCATTATCCTAAAGCCCTTAGAATAAGTAACGCAGTACTCTTATTTTTTAATATCAATTGTGCAAGAATCTGTTGGTAATAAAAACCCTGGACTGTGTCCCAAGGAGAGAGAGAGAGATAGAGAGAGAGAAGAGTAGATAGATAGACGAGATGAGATAATAAAAGATAGTAAAATATAGAGAATAATAAGTATTAGATGATAAATAGATGAGTAGATGATAGATAGAAGAGATAATGATAAAAGATAGGATAGAGAGATGATAGAGATAAGGGATAGTACGAAGAGAAGAGAATAAGGAGAGGTGAGAGAGAATAGATAGAATGAAGATGATTAGATAGTTAGGAGAGCAGATCGATAGTGGAGGAGGATTAGAGAGAGGAATAGATAGGAGAGGTTATAGAGACCGAGATGTGATGAGAAGATAGAGATCAGATGATAGATAGATAGATGATAGATAGTACGAAGTAGAAGATAGATAGATTAGATGATAGATAGATAAAGAGAGTGATAGTAAGAAGATAGAAGACAGAGGATAGATTGAATAGATACGATAGATAGATAGATAGATAGATTAGATAGATTAGATAGATGAGAGAAGATAGATAGATAGATGATAGATAGATAGAAAGAGATTAGATGGATAGATAAGATAGATAGATAGATATATGATAGATAGATAGATAGATAGATATATGATAGATAGTAGATATATGATAGATAGATAGATATATGAAGATAGATTTAATAGGATAGTAAAAGAGATAGATAGATGATTAGTAGATAGTCAGCAGATTAGATAGAAGACAATGAGTGATGATAGAGAGATGAAGCTCATAGACAGATAGACAGATGATGATAGAGAGATAGAAGATATGATGATAGACAGATGATATAGATAGATTTATTTATATTATTAAATAAATAATAAATATAATTATTAATTGTGTCACTGCCCGCTCGTCCACAGATATAACATTATGTGCCCGCAGGTATATTAATTAAAAACAATGTGCAGGGCCCAGTGCCTTGCAGGCAGCAACCATAAATAATATATATAATGTGCCCAGGTGGCAGGCCTAGCGAAATAATTAGACAAATAAATAGCCAGATGATGGATGTATAGATAGATGAGATAGATAGATAGACAGATACTTAGATATATAGATAGATAGATAGATAGATAGATAGATAGATAGATAGATAGATAGATAGATAGATAGATAGATGATAGCGAGATAGATAGACAGACAGATGATCGATTATTAGATAGAGATAGATAGATAGATAGATAGATAGTAGACAGACAGACAGACAGACAGAGACAGAGATAGATTATTAATAGATGATAGATAGATAGATAGATAATAGATAGATAGATAGACAGATGATAGCAGAGATAGATAGACAGACAGACAGATGATAGATTATTAGATAGATAGATAGATAGATAGATAGATAGATGATAGATAAAAGATAGATAGATATCATAGATAGACAGATGATGAGAGATAGATAGATATTCTTTCAGTTGCATTTAATCTGTAAATGACATGTAAGATTGTGCTTGGAGTTGGACTTTTTCATTATTAGCATTTATGCATACCCTTCTACTAACAGGTTTGTATAAATGTTTGTCATTTTAATTCCAATAGTATGGTGTTATGTTACTAAAAGACATATCATATAGTTCAGATAGAGTTTGTTAGGTTAGGTAGGTTGATTAGGTAGGTTAGTTAGGGCCCTGCGTCTGAAAGTGTCTACATTGACGTGGTGGCAGCTTATATGCTTACAATCTTTTGTGGCCAAAACTTTATTCCACAGGAAGTATGGTTGATCTGGGGTGGATGGGGAGGAAACTATTCTAGAGGGTGGGTCCTTCAATGTATTGTAAATAAATGGAGAGGAATGATATGAAATACAATGATAAGACACAAGTTAAATCAACGTGTATAAAGCCCCTCCCACTTTTGGACAAGCCACATCCCACTTCCGGACAAAGCACCACCCACTTTCCAATTATAAAACCCACCCTTCTGGCGGCGAGGGGGGCGGCATTTGGAATTTTGTGTCAGGGTGGCAAAAAGTCTAGAGACGGCCTGATAAAAAGTACCATGAACCTATCTAAATAGTTCAGTTTTTGGTAAAAATGGTACTGTTACTGATGCCTGAACCACTATAATGGTATTATGGAGCAATCATTAGATTCCCCTTAGTAGTACCCCCATGGGTGAAGGCAAGATACAATCTGGGGACATAGCTCTTTCCCCCTTGCCACACTGTAAGCAGCAATATATGACCACTTCTGAACAAGCTAGAGCAGGGCTTAAGAGTATTAATAATAAATATCATTCATGTTTTAGAGGAACGTAGCATGAATGTTGAAAGGAAGAACTGCCATTTGGCAAAGCCACTGTAATGGAATTAGTACGGTAAATCGATAAATCGAACGTCAATTGATCCAATGCCTTTATAGTATATATGGCCAGCATTTGCTCACTGAAATAGTTACAGTGCAAAGGGATATTTCAATGTCACTTGTTGCAAGGAATCATCTGGAGGCCAGGGTTGCTAGGGAGGCATAATCATCTTCAGTGAGTGTGCATTGGTTTTCTTATACACTGCATCAGTGAAAGCTTGCCAGATCCATTGCAGTCCTTCACCCTAAAATAAAGATAAAATAATAATCAACAAGAACAAAACTAAAAGAAATTAGGTTGTGTGTTTTGCACTCAATACCCACAAAGAACTGTAATCATGACGTGCCGTGCCAGTGTTGCGGTTCAGTAAATACAGTGAGGCACAGCAGGTGATCTCCTACAATCCCACACGCATAGCCCTTTGTCCTTGAGTTTGTGCTCCTTCCACGGGGAAATTAATCTTTTGGTATATCGTGTATGAATGTTGTTTTATTGGAAAAGGTTAGGAAAAGACCACTTTCGCTGTTTACATCCCCGAATGATTTACTTTACAGTTACGTGTTTTTCTCTTTGAACCAGTTACCATGCTATGAGGTTTGAGGTGGGGTGAGCTTAACAAGCCAAAAATACATCTATCCTGATCATAAAATGCATCAGAGCATTCTTTATGGTGAGGCCACATTATATTCGTGCACTGTCGTACTGGAAACACGCAATTGCTTTTCTGGTGCTGATAGTGTGCGTTGCCATGCAATGTGCTGTGATTCCGTAATTTTGCATGTGTAAAGTGTGGTGATCGCATGCACTCATAAAAAGCGGATACAGTGCACCTAGTGTGGCCAGACCAACTGCATATAGAACAAAAACACCCAAAGAGTATATCAATTTAGGCCTATAGTAAGGATAATACAATCAGTTGTTATATCCAATATACAAACATAATTATGTGTAATCACACTAACTTGCCCCGGGTTCCTTCTTTATGAACGAGCCAGCAACAAGTTTCATTAGGATATTTTCTGTGTATTTTTGTGTTCGCTAGCACTTGCGGTAGTGCACGCTAATGTAAACTGTATGTAAGAGGCCCACATATGTCCATTGGCTTGCGCTTTTGCTCATTTTTCGTAGACCACGCGCTCCCCATTTTTGGTGTGCATCACATGTGCTGTGATAGGGCAACATCAGAGGAAGAGCATAGCAATCGGATGGTAGCCTGCAAATCCTGCAATTTCATGCGCTCCTCCATTCGCTGTGTATTGGGGCCTCTCCCTTAATACCTTGTCTAGCCCATGATATTTAGAATATGCATCAATATAATAATAAGATACAAAAAAACTATATTCTCACCGTAAAGGTGTGAGGGTCCGGGTGCTGCCATCACCCGGCCAGTTGCTCCACACGGTCCTTACACTAAATCCAAGCAGCAAACAATGGGTAATTTCACTCCGAACAAAAAACTGCACACAGTGCATCAGCATTGGATATAGGTGAACGCAGTTCATTGAATATTCACACCATAACACCAGGTCCCTGACGCGTTTCGGGTTGCACACCCTTATTCATACGGTAGTGTGTACTTTTAACATGTGATTGGATTTCATGTTAAAACGCACTAGCCTTAAAGGAAAATGCACTTTACACACTAGATCATAAAATGTGACTACCCAATAAAACCAAGGAATGAAAGAATGTACAACAAGCTTACAGCCTTAACACCTTATTTAACACCATAAAACAAAGCTATCCAGGGTGCTGGGTTAAAGGTTTAATATATCTCCTTTAATTGATCTGATATACAAGGTACTGAATGAATTGGGTCAATAAAATGGCAATTTTTATTTAGAACTGACAAATGCATTGATTTTATTATTCCACCCTCTGGGCAAAAATGAGTATGTTGTGCAAAACCCCCCAAACCCTGGACTTCATAATGTACCACAGCACCAGCATCAATATATGTGTAAGCTTAAGGTCATTTTATTATAGATACCATATTCTTATTAATTATATGGGTGTAGATATTTATTCTATATTTTGAAAAAAACAACCCCAAGCATTCTTTCTGTTGTACAATGCTTGGGAGTTTTAAATGTCAATCATCTGGAGGTCCACATACCGCTGTAGTTCTAGCTGAACTCATCAAGTGGTAGAATTATCATCACTAGAATCTTCACACCCCATAGATCATTATGGCCAGAAGGATTTACACAGACCTATGAAATCACATGTCATCTGTTAACATGCAGACCTTGCTCTGGTCTCATGCATAGGTGCAGGTGCAGATAGAAGTATGTTACTTTGTGGTCTGACCTCTGCTAGTAAAACCAAGGTCGAAAATGTAACTCCTGCCTTTTCCAGTTACTCCAGCATTAACTGTTTTTTACACAGTAAAAAACATAGCTGTTGTATTTCTATCCACTGGCATCCTGTATAATATTCTAGTACATTACAGCTGTTGATATCTCAACTTTACCTAACCAAAAACACAGTAAGAGGCTGGGAGCTTTTGCATCTAGATATATTTGCCCTTTATCTGCCATAGTGTGATTTAGGTGTAAGGTGCTTACACACTGCACATTGTCTTGGATTGATAACAATCTTCATGGCAGGAAAAAAAGTTTTTTTTTTTTTAAAAAGACTGGAATTCTTCAACTCAACCCACACGTTCACTTTACCTGAACCTGACCTGCAACCAATTCAAACTCAATGTGGGCTACCTGAAACTGACCCGCAAATCGGGTAACCCCCGGGTACCCGACCTAATGCAGGACTCTAACTAGAAATTTCCAGCCGATCTCCACTGGACACTTCTAAATGTTTTGCACCTCCTCTGAAGGGTTTACAAGCTCTTTACAAGCCTGTAGAACTGCAGAGCCCCTGCTTGTTCAATTTGAACTTTCGGAGAAAGTAATAATCCAGCAACCAGGATTGTTGCATTGGCGGAGTTACTTACCTTTGTATATGCTGGTCTGTCCCCCATGGAGATCAGAGCAGAAAACATTACCTCACTCCTCCCTAGGCAGGTGCTGTTATTTGTTATGACTTAGCTGTTTGTGCTGATGAACCAATTACTTTCATCATGTAAGCAGCAATAATTTTTATGGAATTGCGTTATATTCTTATTGTTTTGTTTGTATGTAATCTATATTGGTCATCAGCTGCACTCTATATGTTTGAAGATGCACATAGCCAATTTATGTATTTTGTGTGCTACACTCTAGAATTGTAGAAAACAACCAATATCTCAATGAAAATAGGCAGCCATGTTTAAATGATTAATGTCTGCAGGCACCATTGTTACAATTATACTGTGCAGAAAAAATAAAATGTAAAAACCAGGAAAACTTCTAAGGCAACAACAATTCAAACATTAATGATGGGGACCACTCCAGGGAAATTCATATCCAAAAAATATTTATTGACAATCATTTACACATCTATACAGTGGACACATGCACTCCAGGGGGAGTCTGAGCGGTTTCACTGCCAAACTGCCACTTCCTCTGAGAGAGAGAGAAGAGAGAGAGTGTGGAGATACCCTTTAAAGGTTTGGGGGGGGGTTGTTTATTGTCTTATGTGTTTATCTGTGTACTGTATGTGCATGTTTCATGTTTACATTATGAAATGGTAATTCCAGAATTTGCTAACAATTGCAACAGTAAAAAAGAGGAAATGTGGTAAACCAAGAAAAAAAAACTAACGTTTTTCCTGTAAAGCTGAGAAGAGTTAGTTTGGTCGTTTATATTTCGGATTTAAAATGTTCTTGGTAATCATGAATTGAGTTCTATATTGCGCCTATAGAACTGGTGAGGCCAGTGATGTTCTAGTTCCCCCTGTAAAGAGGAGACCACTGGGAAAGAAGACTGGATTGGCCCTCCCCCATTTTGGTTCACATGGATTAAGACAGATAAATATCCAGAGTTTTGTTAAGGCAAATTATCTTGGAATGTCAGGAAAAAATGTCTGCATCCCACCATGATCTAAATCTACTGATTTTCACAGTCTGCTGCCCCCTCATAAACATTCTTTGGCCAGAAAACCCCTAACATGTAAGTAATGACACTGGGGGAAAAAACAAGCACACATGTTTTATTTATGGGGGATATAGCTCTGAAAATGTACACATTGTTTAATCCGTTGTAAGATTTTAAGGCTTGCACTATCCCCTGTTTATATACTCTGTATTTGATTTTTAATGTACATCGCGTTGTAAGCGTACCCAAGTGGCGCTTTATAAATAAAATATAACATACATACATACATTTTTGTTAAAGGTTCGTACCAACACATGTAATCTCAGTAATCAATGCTTTGTTTGCATGGCTTATGTGCAAATAGGGTTGGTCAAATCTCCATTGTGAGAAATTAAAGGGGCTACCGTATAACTCGAGTTATAAACCGCCCCGAGTATAAACCTAGGTACATAGTTTTAAGTAAAAAAGAAGGAAAACCACATTGACTCGAGTATAAACTGAGGGGGTAGATTGCCACTAAAGATGTTTGGAAACTACAACTCCCAGCATGCTTTATTGCTGGGAGTTGTAGTTTATAAACATCTTGAGTTGCAAATACTTACAAATAAGAGTAAAACCTTCTTTATTTGTGCATACTGTATGCACAATATAGGAGGATTTACCCTATTTGCAGTATTTGCAACTTAAGATGTTTGAAAAACTACAACTCCCAGCAATAAGATGCTGGGAGTTGTAGTTTTCAAACTCTTAAATGGCAAATAATTGCAAATAGGGGTAAATCCTCCTTTATTGTGGCATACAGTAATGCACAAATAAAGAAGTTTTACTCTTATTTGTAAGTATTTGCCACTTGTGTCCCTGTGCAAGTAAAAGTTCTCCTACCTTGTCCAGCGGCCGCGTGATCCGCATCCTCGATCACAGACTCTGCGCATCGGATGATGTCACTACCGGCGCCTCTCACTTTGCGGCGCGGGTAGTGACATCATCCAGATGCGTAGAGGCTGTGGAGCCAGGATGCGGATCGCGCGGCGCCGGACAAGGTATGAGATAGGCTGACTCGAGTATAAAACCGAGGTTTAAAGCTGAAAACCTCGGTTATACTCGAGTATATACGGTAACCCCTCATTACGTTTACAAACTGTAGATTTCCCAGTGATGGTTATAGTAATAAAATTAATTTTAAAACCTTTGGTTTTGTTTTTAATGAACGGGAGGCAAGTCATCGTTAGCTAGATAAATTCGTTGTAGGTTTGTTGCAAAATACACAACGCACACATGTGCTGAAGGCTGTATATCTTCTCTGAGTAAATATTATTCAGAGAAAAATAAGTCTGCACAGTGCAATCTATCACTGTCTGAGTTAAAGGCACTTCAGATGGCTGGGATTTTACTACACTATCCCAGGATCCCACCCCCCCGCATCTCACGGTAGTTCCCTCTATCTGGGTAGTCTCCCGCACCAGCCGAGGGCCAAGTCACGCCCTCTTTCAGTGGCCACTTCCTGGATTCCCCCGCCTGAAAGGGCAGGGTGGGAGTCTGCTATCCATTATTGTTTTCAGACAGCAGTACAAAACTGCTTAGAATGAAGATCTCTGGAATCAATATGTGGACATCAGGTGGGGTCAGAAATAAAAAGAAGTGCTCTAAGTTAAACAAAGACAAGCAATGGGGGGCCCCAGTTAAGAAATGAACAGCCACTGGTTATTCTTGCTCCAATAATGCTGATCTACAGTTCTCAGCAATCTTTCAGCATTTTTGTTTGAACAAAAGCATCTATACCATCAACCCCTTGGATTCAGGAGGTCCCTGCACCGGCTGTATTATTCTGATTGGGACACAGTCCAGGGTTTTTTATACCAACAGATTCTGCACAATTGAATTAAAAATAAGAGTACTGCGTTACTTATTCTAAGGGCTTTAGAGGGCTTGAAATCTTGTCAACTAAATAAACTGTTAGTCCTTAGAATAAGTAACGCAGTAGTCTTATTTTTTAATATCTGTATATTGGACTGATACGGCACTACAATCTCTTATTTTTTAATATCTGTATATTGGACTGATACGGCACTACAATCATTTTCTGTTGTACAATTGAGAAAGCCAGTCAGATGACTATCAAAACGTCTTTAAGAACTAAACGTTAAGAAGTTAACATTAAGTCCAGTGGGGCAATTGACCGCGCAGCGCTGCTTTCTCCCCTTAACGTCCCGCTAACCGATGTACGTTTGGTTAGTGCAATGTTAAGTCTCGCTTTGTGGAGGCTGTGTATGTCTCGCTTTGTGGAGGCTGCGTGAGTCCCAGAAGAGACATTCGCGTAGCCAGCGCAAAGCGATTTACCAGAGGCTGCACGGGTCTTACCACGTAAGTATGTAATGCCAGCTATACCATGCGGGTGAGATTCACCCAGAGCCGCTCAGCCTCTGGTAAATGCCGTTTGTGAGATTTGCCAGAGCATTTGCGACTTTGGGTGAATCTCCCTACAGTAGTTTTAACTAAATACAAAAGATAAACCTAAACCTCAGTTAAAATGGGATCTCTGCCGATAAGACATTAATAGAAAAAGAAATTGAAACAGATTTTGCACAGATTAATGAATCTGAATGAGTATTTTTTTAAATTTCTCCTCTATCAACTGCTTGGGGGGTAAAGACTGATGCTGGCATTAGATGGAGAACAAAGCTTTCTGAATACGGAATGAACTGAAGCAGAATCTTACCCAATACTTGGATTCATGGCTAAGTAGTTATAGCATCTTCCAAGAACAATTTCCTGCAGGTTCTTAGTCGTCCCCTGGCCTTTCCAGACTTAAGTGTCTTCTTCTTTTTGACTTGTAGTATAAACAGCAATGAGAGAAATAATTAAAATAATAACAAATACAAGAAACAGGATTCCTATTACTTTCACTTTGTGCTTTCGAGAGCAGCGAGAATCACTTTCCAGTGCCATAGCGATTGCTTGTAAGAAAGCCCTGTGTTGCAGAGAGCAAAGCAAGTCCTTATAAGAATGTTCTCACTCCCCACCCCCTGTGCTTAAGAGGCAACTGTGAAAAGAAGCTGGATAGCTGCTCAGCCATATCCCTCCCCCCAGTTCTATTCAATACACTCAGGATCCAGACAGATGCACATCCAGAAGTTTGGAATGTCAAGAAACATATACACTCTGCATTCTTCCTTTATCTAGACTTCACATCCCTGCAGAAAGAACATCATAGACTGTGGAATATACAGCACAATTAAGTGATAGACTAATATGAACTGATTACAATGAACTAAAATAATTTTATTTATGATAAACCAACTTGAAAACTACAACTCCCAGGTTTACTTGGTTGTATTATTACGTATGCATACAACAGGGAATAAAATTCCAGTTTAGAATTTATTTAGCAGTACATGGCACAGTATTAAATGTTTTGCCAAAGCAAGAAAAAAGTTGAATATTCCAAATCAAATTATAAATATAATCATTTTAAAGGAGAACTAAACTCTATTTTTAAATACTAATGTCAAAGATTTTCTCATGAGAACCCTATACATTATCTAGTATAGGGCCGTTCGGTCGGGGATCGTTGCCGGACCGGCTGGATGGATCTTCATATGAGCGGCCGTTTCAGGCAAGAAAGTGCCCATACACGCCACGATTATCAGCCGAAACGGGCGTTCATACACAATGTGCGCCGTGGGTCGGCACCCGCGATCGAACATGTGTATGATACTTAAGTTATTTATAAACAAATTAAAAAGAAGTGGCCCCAGTACAGAACCCTGGGGCACTCCACTTAGAACTTTAGCCCACATAGATGAAGCTCCATTGACCACCAATAAACAATTCTCTGTCCATGTACAAATGTTTTTTTCTATTCCAACAGTCCTCAGTTTATGCACAAGTCATCTATGTGGCAAAGTATCAAAAGCTTTAGCAAAATCTAAGTATACCACATCTACTGCTATGACTGAATCTAAATTCTTACTCACTTCTTCATAAAAACCAAGTAAATTTGTCTGGCATGATCTATTCATCATAAATCCATGCTGACTACTACTAATAAGATCAGTTCTGGAGTCATTGGGCCTTAGCCAATCACAGGGGTGGATGGCGGTCGAGCCCCTCCTGCTTGACTTCCATGCACAGAAAAGGCATGGGAGTTAGGCAGAAGGCAGCGGGGGAATGAAGGCTGGTAAGTACATTTGGGGATGGCAGGGAGTGCTATAAACCTTGCGAGGTTGGGGTTTATAGAAATTCCCTGCAGGATAGTAAATTTTAGTTTGGGGGGAGGAGTTGCCCTTTAAGGCTAAAAATCATCTAAGCTCGCGGCCAACTAACTTCTGCCGCTACACTTAAGTATGCGAAACCAATTGGGTCAGCTGGCCACCCGAACAATCCCTATACAAACTATAGAGGGAATGTATTGGAAACGTTTGTAGGAATTCCAGTGGAATCTGTTTGTCATCTGCTTTATATCTTTTATGTGTGAACCCAACTTTAGTGGTCTGGTACATACAGCTGTTTTAAAACCATGGCAGCTTCCTCAGCTGTTTAGTCAATAGTGGTAAATATCAAGTTAACTTACTCTGGGCCATAAAAATGTGGTAATGCAAAATTGCAATATTGTGCTTTTACATTGTAATATACAGATCCGTGTCAATATTTTACAGTGTCACCCTTATTTTCCACCAAGATGTAAAATAACAATAAGGTATATATAATAATATGGTATTTTGGTACCCAGCAGTTTGTCATTGTGAGAACAAGAATAAACCAGTAAAAAAGAAACTGGCTGTTAGGAAGACAGGAGATTTCTATAGCAGTTCTATTTATAGACACACACACACTCAAAACACAGCAACTCCACAGTCAGTGTTGGAAATTTCAGGGGTTAGTTTTGCATGCCCCCCACCCAAATTACAATATTTAGCACTTTATTACTTTAATATCAGATATTTAAGCATGATCATTGCGTGTGCCTACTCCACGTACACACACACACACACACACATATACACACATATATATATATATATATACACAATACAAGGATTGTAGAAGCACTCCAATTAGGCTAAACATTTATACAAACATAGAAAGGATAATCAATGCACATTCCTAGGCCCCATACAATATCATATTATCTGCACACTGGCATACTTTATAAACAAAGGGGTTTTAGTATACATTAATGTGATCACATGAATATTACTGGTATTAATACATATAATGTAGTTCTGGTTGGTATGGGGATGCTATATAATATTGAGAATTACTGGTATTAATACATATACTGTAGTTCACAGCCAGGTGTTAAGGGTGTGATTAGATAGTGGATAAGAGGTGTTATAGGAACGCCCAGAGTAAGGTGTTAAAACAGCATTGTACATGGCAGACAGTTGGTGTCAAACCCCCCCACCTCTATTTAGGCTTGGTTTCTTTATTTTCACATAAATGGCCTCCTTAACACCTCTCTTGAACCAGTCACGTTCCTTCGCCAGTATGTTAACATTACAATCTTCAAAGGTATGTCCTTTATCCTTAAGATGCAGATACACGGCTGAGTCCTGACC
>JAACNH010002818.1:0-15000 GCA_019447015.1 Hymenochirus boettgeri
ATAATTTTGGTTTTTATTTTTGAATTTCTGAACAATCGAGTTTGTGTTTGGTTTTTAATAGGCCGCACAATCAGTTGGGGCAAAATATTAGCACAGAACCCTTTAATTTCCGCTAAATATCTACTGATGGAAGTAGCACTATTTGTATACATTTCACATTAGAAGCCATACTTACTTGCCTAAACCTAACTTTAACAGTGTGTGACCCCTTTCAGTTGATGTTGGTTTCTTGCTCATAGTTTTGTTTCTGCAGTATCCACTGATTGTTCTCTCTACCTTCACTTAACTTCCCAGTGTTCCATTTGTAAAGACGGTCTTAACAGACATTGTCCATACTAAAGGTGGATTGATATTTTGTTGACCAATTTCAGGCCCTAATAAGTGCTGGTTTGTTGGTCCAATAAAATGTAAGCTTTGTGTTTCAATGTTTGGTGGATGTTTCATTGAATCTGTAATCAACTGGTAGGAAGATTTTTTTGTTGTTGTTTTGTTTGTGAATTTTTTTTATAATTGTAATTTTTGTTTTTTCTGATATAGTATAGAATACGGTATTCTTAAAGGGCAACTATTGTTGGTCCACACAAACTTTCAGGTTTTTAAAGTCTATTTCCCAGGGTGAGTGATGGTAGGACCAGTGAGCTGTTAAAGCTGTCCTATCACTGCTCAATGTGTCACTGCATGTGTCATTATCATTCCCTAATGTAGAGATAGCAGACACTGTCATGCTGTGGACATGGAGCAACCAGTGGTGAGCTCACTGTTCAGCTACCCAAGGAAATAGAAATAGGCTTTGTACCTCTCGGGAAATAGACTTAAAAATCTTGAAATATTAGAGTATCTTCAAGTCCAGTTTTTGGACCCTGTTAAATTTTGAATTAAAAAAAAAAATAATTTCGATTGCGATTTGCCCATTTCGGGAGAAGAATTAGTCAGGCACCATCTAGTCCTGATGCACAGTTATACTTTTTTTCTAGCCTGCTAAATTTATTACCCTCTTAGAATTAAGCACCTTAGTAAAGGTATTTTAACGGAACATTATCCCTTGGCCAAGATGAGCTGCCATTACAAACTACTGCTTACTCACACAAGCCTGTCGCCTTTGGTGAATATTGTACTTGCCTTACCAGGTGTCCGCAAATATGGTAAGATTTCAAGCTATTGCAGATGTAATTGGCAACAAGGACTGTTGGTCAAGTGAAGCTTTTTGTAAACACAGGCGTCGGTTTAACTTAGAGGAGGTATTGCAGGAATGGGAAGCAGAACAAGGAACCAGGCTTCTAATGGTGATGCTTCTGCTTTAGGGGGATGACACAAAAAACACTTCTCATGTGCCATCAGGAAAAGAGCACTGATGAAGAAGAGGAGGTGTGTTTGTGTAGCCGCAGCCTTGAGTTGAGACGTTGCCTTTTTTTCCGTTCTTGATTTCTGACTAATGTTAAGGTAGCCGTACAGGTAGCCTTTAGCAGTAAAATGATAATTTAGTATTCACTGTGGCTCGAATCTAGAGTTAATGTCGCTGTTTATTTGCTATAAAACCAGCATGAGGATTTATTTTTGTTTTGTATAGACTTTTTGTTTACGTAACTTGGAATTGTATCTACATGTGTATACAAAATGTTTTTTTATTTTTTCGTTTTTTTTTAAATATATCAAGTTGGTTTTTTTCCTGCTGATTTCAAAATTATTTTTCTTTTCCCCTCCTTCCTTTTCTTTTTTTTTTTTTTTTTTTTTTTTTACATTTATTTTCTCTTTAGACCCAGCCCAACAGACAGTTCCTCAAAGCCAACCTTCGCCTCCAGCACAGTCCTCCGTTCTGCCACCAACAACCTCTGTCTCAACACTAAACCAACTCCACCGCTTCTCCGGCCAACGTTACCAGCTGCTCCGGCTCTCACCGGCAACGCCACCGCTCCAGCAGCAGGTCGATTCATTCAACCAAGACCCACCTTAACCAACTCCACCGCCGCTATCCGCCCAGCTAACTCCATGCCTCCTCGTCTGAACCCCAGACCTTTGGTGACCTCAAGCACTGGTCAGCAGCCTCCATCTCTAATCGGAATACAAACTGAACCTCAGCCAATGCATTAAGATAAACCAAAACATGAATAAACAGTTCAAAGCGGAGGTAGAACCACCATTTCCGACCTTCACAGTTTCCCTCTTATGGTCAGACAGATGAAGACTTTTTTGTGTACTGTATACTAAATGGGGATAAAAATACCATACTGCCAAACATAAACCAAAGTTTCTTTGTTTTTCTTTTTCTTTATTTTTTAACAATACCATTTTGTTTTTATTTGAATGAATTTTAATTTTATTTTAAAGCATTACCCCCTGTAATATTTAACAAATCCCAAGGGATTTCTATGTTTATTTGTAATATTTTTGTGAGTCACATTTTTATATGTTTAAAAAAAAAAAAGGGAACTTTTTAAGTCCTGAACTGTGTTGTAAAAACCAGGTCTGTCATTTATTTTCTTTTGATGATTTTCAATCAACTCTTATTGTTGTATATCACATTCTTAATACTTTATTTTCTATGTCTCTTTAAAATATATTGTACAATTGTATAAAAAAAAAACAAAAAAAAATGACTCTAAAAATCTGTGTTGTAAGCATCTTTTTATGAAGTGTTTAAATCTAGAATGTTTTGAATTAAAATAATCTAGTCTATTTTTCAGCTTGTAAGGAAAACGCGTTGTCCTGTCTGTCCCTGTGTACAGTGGATGTGAAATCGACATTGGCCATGTTCCATGGCTAAGTGTTCTGTGATTTAAGTGGTTATTTATTTGCTGTACTTGTCCTGGTGGATATCGTGATGTCTGTATGTGTACGCCACAATTCTGTAAAATTTGCTGCATTCTAATATTTCTTCTTCTTTAAGAAAGCTGTGTTTAGAGAAAACACGGTGGTGTCCCAAATATGCAGCAAGGTTATAAATACATTTATATTGCAGTTGGATTGCTGGATTAGGGATGTCCAACCTGCAGCCTCCAGAAATTTAAAAAATGTTCAACTCCGCCAGTTTCCCTGGCTGAACTCTGCAATAGCAGTTTGGGCGGAATTCTCTGAATGCTGTGTTTGTTTTTAGGCTGTGATCCAATAAAGATTTAATGTTTTGAAGGAAGTACAGCCTATCGTTTATTTGAATAGCAATTTGCAGCCGGGGAATGTAGGAAGTTTTAGTAATGAAACATCTGGAGAACAGCAGGTTAAACATCCCTACTCTGAATCATCACTTCCCACTGTCAGTTACTCAGTAATCATCTAATCATGTATAAGTAATTCTGCAGTCCTTGACTTGTTGGCCATCACCCAAGTTTTGATTCATTATTTGAGAGTGCGCCCACTAGAGATTAAAGGATAATTGTTTTGCCTCAGTGCATTTTTTTTTCTTTATAGAGAGTAAAGGTATGCAGCCCTCCCCATACATTTTTTTTCCAGACTTCGAGCCTCTCTGCCTTCAATTAGTTATGCTGTGAAGGGGGCGTAACCATTCTGTCTGCCTCTAACTGTCACTCAAAGCTGGCATGCGAGAAAAACACTCCTCCACCCCTTGTTCAGCTTGATTATGTAGGCTGTATCCTTGCAACAAGACATTTCAAGTTTATTTGACTGGCAGAGGAGGAGAGAGGTTGTAACAGACATTACCACCAGTTAATAATAAGTGTTATGTTAACCATGGCCCTGGGGCCTGCCAGGAGGCAGGCTTTTTTTTAAACTCCTCTTGCTTGCGTGTGATATCTGAGGGAGGGCAGCATGGTTGTAAATGTGGGCGATTTCAGCTGCTGGAAGTGTGGACATGTAATGGGGCTGTGTCTTTAAATACTAAATGTGATGGAAGAAAGGATTTGACCTTGCTTTGGCCATTAAATAATACATTAGTATGTAGAACAATAATTTAGCATTAATGATTTCTAATGTGTGCACTTGTACAGAATTATTTTGTTTTAGACCTGTTGGTACTTCTTTAGGATGGATTCTACATGCATTTATCATTTTTCATTCTTTTCAAAGTATTGCCCTGCATACCAAGTGTATTTTATGCTATGAGAGAGAGCGTCAAGGTACAAACTAAATGGGGGTTGGGTGAGGGATAGTTTTCAGAACCAAAATATTGTGCAAGAGAGGTTAGAAAAAGTCGATTGACGGCTAGGCCACACTAGCGCAATAGTGCGTGCGAATTTTAAATTCTATGAAAATCGCTCCAGTGCACCGAAATCGTGGGATTTTTGATGCATTGCAATTGCGCATCTGTTTGCGATATATCACATTTTATGTGCAATTGTATGCGATTCCATATGTCAAAAGGCAAAAGCGCCATCACACCTAAATTGCGTGCAAATTGTTACCGGAATTGCACACGCAATAGAGTGCGAATGCGCGTGCAATTCTGTTTGAGATGCAATGTGACCGTGCCCTAACTCTTAATTAAGGGGTAGGTCTTATTCATTAAAGGCAGTTTGGCCCATGAGGTTTGCATGCTATGAATTGGCTGATTCCACAAGTTTGTATCCCATTGACATGGAAAGATAGTATAGTAACTATGTCCCTTATTATGGAAAGTGCTTCAAAACATTTGTGAGCAAGAGTCGCCCTTATACGACTACTTTCTCCTGAGAATAACATTTCTAAATTTTCCAATAGTCCTTTTGTCTTCTCTTAGTATTACTGTAACCCAGGAACGAGTTAACCAGAATAGAGAACATTACGAGTGTCTGCCTTCTGTGTTCATTGCTTCTTGGTCTGTTTGTGGGTTCTAATGCATAGCAAAATGTTTTAGTTCCTATAAATGAAATGCCTTATGAAAGGTGTACCTCATCTTATTGTGTAGAATAATGTAGATAATGTGATCTGTATTTATGTCCTTTTATGATTTAAATGTCTAAGTGTATAATTCATATTTTACCATGAAATTGTAAAATGGGTGGACGCCTACAGATTGAATTTTTAAATATTGGATGTGTTAACGTATTTAATCATATTATGTGTGTTGTAATTTTCAACTGTGCGGTTGTTAAAGCAATTAGAAAAAATGATTATAACCCCATGAGAGGACGGAAATGTAGCCCAGTTTATTTCCCAGGTAATGTACCCAATTTCTGTACTTGCAAATGATGTATATACCTATTGTATGTATTTTGTGTTGGGTTTTTTTTTCTGTTATGGTAAATTGCTTGACTTGATCCTAGGATTAAAGTTTTAAATATTTTTGTGTGTTGTATTTTGTGTCATCGTTCTATATTTTTCACGAATCATTGGGTTTCTGAGGAATCATTTGGCTAGATGTATAGTTTGTTAAAGTTTTTAATATCACAAGGGTTGTTTGGGCTATTTTTCCATTTTCTTTGTTTTCTTGAATAGTTAAAAACAAAATGGCTGACATTTTCCTCTGGTGAGTAAAATATGAAAAAACAATTACATCATTTTTAGATGTAAATGTAGACCACGATCTTGTAATTCTCTTGTCAATGGGGGAGGTTGCTGTGGGCAACTTAATGAATAATGAAGTATATTATAATAATCAAGTAGTAATATAATAATCAAGTAGTACTTTCAAGTCTTGTTAGGACAGCAGTAGAGAAATGTATCTTCCAAGATCGCTTCTAATAAAATACCCTAAAAACAAAACAGCAATTAACTTAATAGTACTCTATTTCCTGTTTCCATGGTTGTCTGCAGTGACGTCAGTCCCTTTAATGTCTATGGGACTAATGAAGTGTAGAATGCCCAACTGGAAGGTTTTTACCAGCAGAGGGAAACCCAAGAAGACTCTTAGTCACAATGATATTTTGTTTTAGGTAACATGTACAACTCACCCATTGAACAGTCACATTCATTTACAGTTAATGCTCTTATACTCAGTGCTGCCAAGGGCCATACAGAAGTGGTTGATGAAAAGTTGATACCAAGCTGGAGTGGCCACGTAATGTTAGGCAGCTGTTGGTAAAAACAAACCTGCCTTCTTTTAATCTCACCATGAACAGCACATAGAAAAGAAAGGATTAAAGCCTAACATAGAGCCCAGGAATCTTTGAATCTAATGGCGAAACTAATAACTTGGATTGTGCCCTCTTGTCCTGGACTCCTGATACACTGTAAATATGTAAATACTTACAAATTCACACTGAAGATAATGACCGCTTGCAAGGTTAAAATTGAACATTTGTCTGCAAAACTTTCTCCTATAACATTTTGTTTTGCAGTTAATGTTGAGTTAAAATAATTCTTATCTCCCAAAGCATTCAGACAGACAGCCTGCCCTGCAGTAGCCGAGTAGCCTGTTTGGTCCTTGGATGAGGGGTGGACAAAAGATGCCTCCGCAGAGGGGGGGGGGAACATCTTGACTAGACCGTTGGTAGGTATATCTTTGGTTAGGAATGTCTTGGAAAGTAATCTGTTCTTTAAAGGGTATCTCCACTGGTAAAAAAAAAATTTGGTATTCAGTTTTATTGAAGAACAGGAGGTAAAGGAGCCGTTGTCTTGCCTCCTCTTCTTCAATAAAAAGTTCCGGAGCCGGGAACAAAGGTAAGGTACTTACCCAATCACTCACTCATCAGATGTGTCTCCTGACAGGTCCTGACGGCCTCTATTCTATGGAATATGTCTACCTAGGAGGTAAGTTTATGGGCAGGAACAACTTTTGCTCATGTAGTATTATAGTAAACCACAATTATAATTACCTTCCCCTGCTTCTCTTCCTCCATAGTTAAATAGTACACAGGGTGAGGACCTAATTTGCGAAGTCCTGACCTCTGGGTACTTAACCAAACTGCTGGAATACTTACTTAAAGCCTCGTCTGCGATCTGGTCGATCCTCCTTTCTGCCATGCGATGCAGCCAATGGGAAGACACCTCCATGCAGAGATTTGAGTAAATATTCATTCCAGCAGTTAAGTTATTAAAGTACCCAGTGGTGATGACTTAGCGATATGGGTCCTCACCTGGGAAATGTGCAGTTTTGGATTGGCGAAAAAAGGGTGAGTATAATTTTCTTGAGGCACATATTTATTATAACATTGCACAGCGCTGCTTCCCAAGTAGCACGGGCCAGCGCTCAATTCCCGCATCAGTTACCACTGACCAAGCCCAGTAAGTTCATGACAAAATGCATCTATATATCTATAATTTATGGGTCATGTGATAATCTGCTATATAAAGTGAGAAACTTGTATGTAAGTTATTGTATGTGCTCACTCACCACCCGAATGTACCCAGATGATGGCAATGCTCACCGGAAAGACAGCACCCCTGTAAGCCCAATTTGAATAACAAAATGGCAAGCTGAGTGTGAGGAAGGCAACCTACTAATGGGAAAAGGGTTTTAATGGTAGGTGAGGGCTTGCAAAATGAGAGGGAGGGGGTGGGCAGTTTTTCAGACTTTGGTGGTGGGGGGGGGAATCCTGGAGAACTATTTGAGCTGGGATGTAAGTTAAGGATTTATTACACTACAGAATGGGGCCAGTAGTGGGGGAATATATTAGTTTTGGGGGTGGACATGCCCTTTAAATGGTCCGATGGTCTTGCCTATGTACACTAAAGACAAGGGCACTTCAGTTAATAAACACAGAAGTCTGTTGATATTAAACAGTTTACCAGAATACGGATGGTTAAAAGCCGAACCCAGAATCGGTGAGCTGCATATATTGCAACTACAACATCTATAACAGCCCTTCTTTTTTGAGAAAGTAAATGGTGTTTTTCTGTATTTTGATACGGGATCTGCTTGTACAATTCTGGAATAAAGGGATCTACCCTTTTGATACACACATCTAGGTTTCAATTAGTGTTTGAACCTAAGCTGGGATCCCCTTAATAGCAGACCAGTATTAATCAAGATTCTGCTTGATCCCTATTGAATTTGTAGTAAATTGGTGAAGGGAACACTATGGGGTGCTTTTAGCTTCATTAAGAACATCTCTGACCCCATAGTGATTGTCAATGGGGAACGTGCTGTGGTAAATACACTAAGTGTGAACCTAGCATGTTTATCTGGATCCTGTAAGGGGTTTAGGTTCCCCAATGGTGTTGTTTGGTTTGAACTGCACAATGTGCCAGAAATGTCTATTCTAAGACCTGCAGGTTTATTCCATTGACATACTATGGATTATAGCTGTCAGATAGGTGGTTGGATGTGTGATTCCTACTGCCTGAAGGGCCCTGAATAATCCTTCTCTAAACCTTGGACAGGAACCACTAAAGCATGGGCTTTTAATGTCTGTAAGTCGGTAAAAATAAAAAGCTTTATTCCAGGATGTATGAAAAATGAATTTTCCAGCATTCTGTGCAGCCAGGGAATTTGGGAGTTGCAGAATTTAAACATGTTAAAAGTTCAACACCCATGCTCTATATTTATTACACTGTATTGCATCTTAATACATTCATTAGCCAATGGACATAAAAAAGAAGCTTACCGCTAACAGATAATGTTGGGAGTTGTAGTTTTCAAACATGTGCATATTCAAACCCTGGGTAGGAATCCCTAAAGCATTGGCTTTTAATGTCTGTAAGTCAGTAAAAGCACATTATTCAGAATATATGAAAAAAAAATTCCCAGCATTCTGTGCAGCCAGGGAATGCTGGGCGTTGTAGTTTTCAAATGTGAAAAGTTCAAACCCATGCTCTATATCATTACACTGTATTGCATCTTAATACATTCATTAGCCAATGGACATAAAGAAGAAATTTACTGCTTACAGAGAATGCTGGTAGTTGTAGTTTTCAAACATTCATATTCAAACCCTTTGACAGATATGCTAAAGCATGGGCTTTTAATGCCTGTGTAAGTCATTTAAAAGGGCTTTATTCCAGGATATATGAAAAATAAAATTTCCAGCATTCTGTGCAGTCAGGGAATGCTGGGAGTTGTAGTTTTTAACATGTGAAAATGTCAAACAATGCTCTATATCATTACACTGCATTTCATCTTAATACATTCATTAGCCAATGACATAAAGAAGAAACTTACTGCTTACAGAGAATGCTGGTAGTTGTAGTTTTCAAACATGTGAAAGGTCCCAAGTTCAACACCCCTGCTCTATACAATCTGGATACATGCATGCCCCCATCCATTTCTTGAAAGTGAGAAATATGTGTTTATATGTTAGATTATTAGGGCAATGCTATTATAATAACTGAGTCTGTGAGGTCCTTCTGTTATAAAAAGGCTCTCTACTTCATTTATACTCTGTGGGGAGCTTTTAGCTCCTTTAAAAACATTTCTCCCTAATATGTATAGCTAATCACTATCCTGTGTTCTCCTAACACTATAGTAATTGTAGATCTGGAGCTGTTGTGGTTAATACTAATAAGTGTGTACCTAACATGTTAATCTGGATCCTGTGTAGGGTCTCGAGTCTCAATGGGGCTGTTTAGTTAGAATTGCACATTGTGGCAGGATTTCCTGGTACTGGCTGGCAGGTCAAATAAAAATGGGAGGGTATGTGTGGGTTTGATCATATTATTGTGGTGGGATTGCCTGGGTCCTTTTTAGGACTTTCAGACATCCCATTTGAGCCTCCCCCTGGATACTTGCTGGGAGCAGATAGGGAGAGCAAGTTCAGAATTGATCCTAATACTACCAGCTAAATGAATGTAAGTAGCCTCTCTTGGCCCCACAGCTAACAGCTATATGCATAAGGGAGAGGCAGACAGATCCCGAGTCACTTGCATGTTTGTGCACTTGTGTTGTATCACTGAGAGCATGACCCCGAGCTTTCAATAAAAATAATTACCTAGCAAAACACACACACATCATTTTCACTGTGCGCCAATGGGCACACTTTTGATAGTATAATATATATATATAATACAGTGTTGACACTCAGCTATACAACCTCCTCCAGGGTTTCCTAATGTCCCTCTTCCTGCTCACCTCAGGCAGCTGCAGAGTTTAAATTCATACAATTCTCTATGCTGCTGTCAATACAGGGCAAATTGGATACATTTTAAAACAAAACAATGCTGCTTCTTAAGGTGGCCATACATATATACAATTTACTTACCCGACCGAGCGCTCCCGCGACATTCGATCGATCCTGCCAGAACCGTCTCTCCCGTTCTTCTATGCAGCCGACATGCGATCGCAAAATCCCATTCATTTTGCTATCGCATGTCGGTCACATAGAAGAACGGGAGAGGCAGTTCTGGCAAGATGATCGAATGTCGCAGGAGCCCTCGGTCGGATAAGTAAAAATCGTATATATGTATGGCCACCTTAACTCACAGCTCAATTAACAATGTTACAGTCTATGTAACAAGCTATGTAACAGTCTATGTAACAAACATATAACAGTCTATGTAACAATCTATGTAACAAAACTCTAACAGTCTATGTAACAAAACTCTGTAACAGTCTATGTAACAAAACTATGTAACAGTCTATGTAACAATCTATGTAAGCCTAGTAAAAACTATGTAACAAACTATGTAACAATCTATTTAACAGTCTATGAAACTAATATGTAACAGTCTATGTAACAAACTATGTAACAGTCTATGTAACAATCTATGTAACAGTCCATGTAACAATCTATGTAAACAAACTATGTAACAGTCTATGTAACAATCTATGTAACAGTCTATGTAACAAACTATGTAACAATCTATGTAACAGTCTATGTAACAGTCTATGTAACAGTCTATGTAACAGTCTATGTAACAGTATGTAACAATCTATGTAACATATGTAACAATCTATGTAACAACTATGAACGTATAGTAACAATATGTAAACAGTCTAAAAGTCTAGTAACAGTCTATGAAACAGTCTAGTACAAGTCTATGTAACAATCTATGTAACAAAACTATGTAACAATCTATGTAACAGCCTATGTAACAGTCTAACAGTCATGTAACAGTCATGAAACAGTCTATGTAACAGTCTATATAACGTCGTAACAGTCTATGTAACAGTCTATGGAAACAGTCTATGTAACAATATGAAACAGTCTATAAACAATCTATGTAACAGTCTATGTAACAGTCTATGAAACAGTCTATAGGCACACAGGAAGAAGTTGAATAGCAAACAGACTGAACAGGCAGAAAGAGGGGATTCCAGGAATTCCCCCTAAAACACCCTGTAGCACTATATAAACATATACTTGAATGCATACAGATGTGCATAACCTAAAGATTCAAATAATAGAATATTAATAGAGGTAACACTCGGGTGACACGCAGCTTAACTGCAGTTTATTACCTGTGTCAACACATGTTTCGAGCAACACTGGACCCTTTTTGAAGTTGTCCATTGTGAAAAAGGGTCCAGTATGGGCGAAAAACATGTGTGTTGCCTGAGTGTTATCTCTATCAACATTGTATTTATTTGAATCTACTTTATGCTGTTAAGGATGGAAGCACAGATAGAGGTAGCCAAGTTGCTGTTACCAGTGTGGAGGACTACTAATACTTTTGTGCATAACCTAAAGGTTCCCTTGAAAATGTGCATAATGAAAGGGACCTATGTGCAGTGATGCTAGACATCTGGCTGCTGCCTCAGTTTGCCCTCCCTTAATTACCATATGATATGGGAGGAGTTTCAAGGGCACCGATTGGGGTTAAAGTCATACAGTAGTCTGTTACTGTGATGAGTGTAGTTTCCCTTAATCGGTTTGCATTCATTGCTTGTAGAATATATGACATATAGAGAAAAAGTTATGTTTATGGCAGAATAAGGCGCAATCCAGGGTTTACTTGTATAATAAGTAAACGCTAATCTAAACCTGTCCGACCTTTGACTGTCATAAAATCAAATAAAACAAGTGTCACGATGTTTAAATTCTATGTATCTCATTTGCACCAATAGGCTACTGCCTTTCTTTATTCAATGAATGGTAGCAGGGGAAAGGTTTCGTCTAGTGAGAGTTTACAATGCGTTATGGAATGTGTTTCCCTTTACATGGGTTTGGCAGCCCTTTAACATGATATTTTTATTCGTACACATGGTCTAAACCGGTTGGTTATCTGATCACCATCTCCAATGGACGCACAGTCACACGAAACGTATAGATGTGTCCAATATCAATAGATAAGTCCCATCTCAAAACAAAAATCATATTCTTAACCAGGATCCTCCCAGACCTGAGTTGTATTCAGAGCAGGATTATCCACAAGGCAACCCATGGCAACTGCCTAGGGCCCAGGAAACTCAGGGGGCCCAGCTTCAAAAGCAGTAAGTAACAATTATAGTCATACAATATATTTAAAAAAAAGGGGCCCTAAATTATGGCCCTGCCTAGGGCCCCACATGATATTAATCCATCTCTGGTTGTATTAAACTTTACTTTTCCATCCTAACACTTCTAAAATTACATGGAGCAACCCCTCACTGGCAAGGTCAACTCCTCTGCTGCCATTGCAAGCTGGTACACAGAAATGCGTAAAAGGCGGCTTGTTAGCGTCCCTTAACCATTGGCCATGACATCACCATTGCGGCCTTGACTGGTGGACATATACATGGAAGAAGTACCGCCTACAGTAGGGCTTCATTGTCTTATGGCCTGTAATTGTATGGAGGCAGGGGTCGCTATTCTACCTCCCTTTCTTCTTGCTATTTAGATATCCCATCACAAATTCTGTCTGTTCATGGCAGTGCATGTACAAAGCCTGGATTGCTCCTTCTGGGTTCATCCAGGATCTACTACGTCTACCTGAGAAAGTCGGTTCAAATGTTTGACAAGGGTTTTCTCGGTAGTTAAGAAGAAATGGGAGGTATGAGTAGGGGCCACTTCCTCTTAAAACTTATAGCCTTAAAGGTGAATGTAACCAATATTTTGTCTTAACCCATTTGAATTTTGAAACTATCTGTGTGTACCAGATCACAACACAACATTTCCCTCAAAGACACAATCTTAACAAAACCATGCATGTGTACACAAAAAACTAAAATGGAGCCTTGACAACCCATGCATGTGTACACAAAAAAACTAATATGGGGCCTTGAAAAAAAACATGGGTTAAAGAACCAACGTCACGACAAAAGGTTGGAAATGTAGGTAATAAACACTATTAATGTTAACAGGTGAACTATTCCCTCCCATGTATTATTAACCAGCAGGCAGTGCAGGATGATGTTTACTTTGATCATTTTAACACCTTCTCTATATTCTCTATCAGATTATATTAGCACCTCTCCCATTGGTTCACAATCATTAGCAAATCAGGAACATAAATTAGTAACCTAATTGATTGTGGGTGGAACTTCCCTGCTTCTTCCCTCCCCTTCTGCTGCGGGGAAACACCATTGGTCCAACCATAGACTTGAATGAGACTAACATGACCAGTCCCAAAGGACCATGGGAAACAGAGGCAAAAAGTGACAGCTGCATGTTTGTGTATATTTGGACAATAATTTAAATTCTGCAGGTTTCTGGCATTATGAACAATTGGTTTTTCTCACTGCACAGTCTTGATTACAGGCAGGTCATCTAATAGTTAATTGACAGCTCTGGCAGTGGGATGGGAGAGGAGACTTGTAACTTTGTATCTTGTTTGTGACACAGTTGTTGGTTTTAGGGATCAGAGTTACAGCGATCTGTTAGCAATTACAGTTTTTGACATTTTTTATTTTAGTTTTACCTCTCCTTTAAACATACTAATGGGGCGTAGGGATCACCATAGCAACCATAGCGATTGGTATTGGGCCTGGAGCCAAAGGGGGCCCTACCAGGTCCCCTGCAGACATATCCACCCCTAAGAATCGTTTTACCTCACGTAGTTCAGTCCCACAAACCCTATTTCGTTTTACTTAGACCTTTTAAAGAGGCTCCCAGGCTCAGATATTCTACTAAAAAACACTGCTCCCCTCTTAATCCGTGATAGTGACATTACGGCCAATGACTGACGCCCGTTACAGAACGACACTCCTCTTCTACTGTGCATGCTCGGAACCAACCAGCTCGCAACAGCACCAGGGGAGGGGTGTCCACACCAGCGAGGGATCGGGGGGGGTTTATATAAGTAGAATATCTGAGCTGGGAGCATCTTTAAAAGGTACATGTAAAACGAAAATGGGGTTTGTGTGGCTGAACTACGTGACATAACAATTTTCATAGGAAGGTGGACATTCCCTTTAAAAACCTGCCCTGGTTGGGTGGAACTGCACTGAATGTTTTTTTGGGGGGGCTGAGGGGCCCATCTAAAATTTTGCTGTGGGGCCCTGGGATTTCTAGGTATACCACTGCACTATATGCCCTTTAGGTCCTTATTACATGGGAAATCACCTGAACTTGTCATTTTCTTACTAGAATTTAGCAGCTGATGCAATAAGAGGTGCAAAACTGAGTTACTGCAGTTGGATAAAAATTCAGAAATTCCACCCAATCAATATTATATACGGGACACACCCTCGGGAACCCCACCCCCCATCCTCCACCCCACCTTATTGGCCTGTGACTTTGGAGCCTTGTGGGAGTTTGTGATGCTCCCTTGTTGTGCAGGAGACACCCCAGAAGCTGGGAGTCTCAAAGAACTAAAGGGAGGGGTGGGATAAATGAAAATCTCATTGGATGCTGATGATTAATAGCATGGGCACATTTTTGCACCTCTTATTGCATCAGCCCCTTAGTTGGCCATAGACTTGGTTAGAACAAAAAATTGGTGGTGGTAACATCAGGCCAGGTACCACTGACTTACCTTGCAACCAGTGGCGTAACATTAGGGCCTGTGACTGGGGGGTCCGGGAGGTAAGAAGGACCACTATCCCCTCCAGAAGATACACACAATCAGCTGTTTAAAAGAACCAGTTTAAAACCTCCGCCGATTTCAAAACAGCTGATGGTGATGTTGGATCTTCTAAGGAGGGGGAGGGGGTGAGTCAGGGACCCAGACTCCATTCTTGAGGGGGGGCCCAGCCCCCTGCAGTTATGCCCTGCTTGCAACCTTCCCATGACATTCCTGGGTGGAGAACTATTGTGTGTTACAGTTTTCTTAAAATCCTGTTAAAATGAAAAGTACTTGGGACAGGGATATAGGACTGGTAATTCCTACCTCGAAAGA
>JAACNH010002818.1:17500-34769 GCA_019447015.1 Hymenochirus boettgeri
CTATTTATTTGTCTGCTATCTATTTATTATCTATCTATCTATATCTATCTATCTATCTACTTATCTATCTATTATCTATCTATCTATCTATCTATCTATCTATCTATCATCTATCTACTCTATCTATCTATCTATCTCTCTCTCTCTCTCTCTCTCTGTCCGTCTGTTTATTCTATCTATCTATTTATCTATCTATCTACAGTATCTATCTATCTATCTATCTATCTATCTATCTATTATCTATCTATTTATCTGTCTGTCTGTCTATATATGTATCTGTCTTTCTGTCTGTCTGTCTATCTATCTATTATCTATCTATCTATTTATCTGCCTGTCTGTTTGTCTGTCTGTCTATCTTATCTATTTATTATCTATCTAGTATCAATCTATCTATCTATCTATTATCTATCTATCTGTCTGTCTGTCTTTCTGTTTTGTCTGTCTGTCTATCTATCTATCTATCTGTCTATTTATCTATCTATTTATCTCTCTGTCTATTTATCTATCTATTTATCTATCTATCTACGTATCTATCTATTATCTATCTATCTCTCTATCTATCTATCTATCTATCTATCTATCTGTTTGTCTGTCTGTCTGTCTGTTTATCTATCTATCTATCTATTTATCAGTCTTTCTGTCTGTCTGTCTATTAATCTATCTATTATCTATCTATCTATCTCATCTATTTATCTATCTATCTGTCTGTCTGTCTGTCTATCTATTGTCTGTCTATCTATTATCTATCTATCTATTATCCATCTATCTATTATCCATCTATCTATTTATCTATCTATCTATCTATCTATCTATCTATCTACTGTCTGTCTGTCTGTCTATCTATTATCTATCTATCTATATATCTATTATCCTCTATCTATATCCATCTATCTATTATCTATCTATCTATCTCCCTCTATCTCTCTCTATCTATCTATCTATCTTCTGTCTATCTATCTATCTATCTATCTATCTATCTATCTGTCCTATCCATCTATCTATTATCTATTTATTATCTATTTATTATCTATTTATCTATCCATCTCATTACTGTCTGTCTGTCTGTCTATTCTATATCTATCTATCATCTATCTATCTCTCTCTCTCTCTGTTTGTCTATCTATCTATCTATCTACTCTATCTATCTGTCTGTCTGTCTGCCTGCCTGTCTATCTATCTATCTATCTATACTATTATCTATCTATCTATCATCTATCTATCTATATATTATCTATCTATCTATTTATTTGTCTGTCTATCTATTTATTATCTATCTATCTATATCTATCTGTCTACTTATCTATCTATTATCTATCTATCTATCTATCTATCTATCTATCTATCTATCTATCTATCTATCTATCTCTCTCTCTCTCTCTCTCTCTGTCTGTCTGTCTATCTATCTATCTATTATCTTCTATCTAAATATTTATCTGTCTGTCTGTTTGTCTGTCTATATATGTTATCTGTCTTTCTGTCTGTCTGTCTATCTATCTATTATCTATCTATCTATTTATCTGCCTGTCTGTCTGTTTGTCTGTCTGTCTATCTATTATCTATATTTATCTATCTAGTAATCTATCAATCTATCTATCAATCTATCTATCTATCTATCTATCTATCTATTATCTACTATAATATCTATCTATCTATCTATCTATCTGTCTATATATCTATCTATTATCTCTCCTGTCTTTCTATTTATCTATCTATTTATCTATCTATCTACTCGGTATCTATCTATCTATTATCTATCTTTCTATCTATCTATCTATCTATCTATCTATCTATCTATCTATCTATCTATCTTATTATCCATCTATCTATTATCCATCTATCTATTATCTATCTATCTATCTATCTATCTATCTATCTATCCTCTCTCTCCCTCTTTCTATCCTCTCTATCTCTCTATCTATCTATCTATTACCCATCTATCTATCTTCTGTCTATCTATCTATCTATCCTCTCTCTCTCTCTATCTATCTTCTGTCTATCTATCTATCTACTATCTATCTATCTATCTATCTCTCTCTCTCTCTATCTTCTGTCTGTCTATCTATCTATCTATCTATCATCTATCTCTCTCTCTCTCTCTCCTCTATCTATCTCTCTCTCTCTATCTATCTTCTGTCTGTCTGTCTGTCGTCTGTCTGTCTATCTATCTATCTATTCTATCTATCTATCTATCTATCTATCTACGCAGTACACAAAGTATATTAGAGCACTCACAGGTCACAAGACCTGTCTGTCTGTCTATCTGTCTGTTCTTTCGAGGTAGGAATTACCAGTCCTATATCCCTGTCCCAAGTACTTTTCATTTTAACAGGATTTTAAGAAAACTGTAACACACAATAGTTCTCCACCCAGGAATGTCATGGGAAGGTTGCAAGCAGGGCATAACTGCAGGGGGCTGGGCCCCCCCCTCAAGAATGGAGTCTGGGTCCCTGACTCACCCCCTCCCCCTCCTTAGAAGTTCCAACATCACCATCAGCTGTTTTGAAATCGGCGGAGGTTTTAAACTGGTTCTTTTAAACAGCTGATTGTGTGTATCTTCTGGAGGGGATAGTGGTCCTTCTTACCTCCCGGACCCCCCAGTCACAGGCCCTAATGTTACGCCACTGGTTGCAAGGTAAGTCAGTGGTACCTGGCCTGATGTTACCACCACCAATTTTTTGTTCTAACCAAGTCTATGGCCAACTAAGGGGCTGATGCAATAAGAGGTGCAAAAATGTGCCCATGCTATTAATCATCAGCATCCAATGAGATTTTCATTTATCCCACCCCTCCCTTTAGTTCTTTGAGACTCCCAGCTTCTGGGGTGGTCTCCTGCACAACAAGGGAGCATCACAAACTCCCACAAGGCTCCAAAGTCACAGGCCAATAAGGTGGGGTGGAGGATGGGGGGTGGGGTTTCCCGAGGGTGTGTCCCGTATATAATATTGATTGGGTGGAATTTCTGAATTTTTATCCAACTGCAGTAACTCAGTTTTGCACCTCTTATTGCATCAGCTGCTAAATTCTAGTAAGAAAATGACAAGTTCAGGTGATTTCCATGTAATAAGGACCTAAAGGGCATATAGTGCAGTGGTATACCTAGAAATCCCAGGGCCCCACAGCAAAATTTTAGATGGGCCCCTCAGCCCCCCCAAAAAAACATTCAGTGCAGTTCCACCCAACCAGGGCAGGTTTTTAAAGGGAATGTCCACCTTCCTATGAAAATTGTTATGTCACGTAGTTCAGCCACACAAACCCCATTTTCGTTTTACATGTACCTTTTAAAGATGCTCCCAGGCTCAGATATTCTACTTATATAAACCCCCCGATCCCTCGCTGGTGTGGACACCCCTCCCCTGGTGCTGTTGCGAGCTGGTTGGTTCCGAGCATGCACAGTAGAAGAGGAGTGTCGTTCTGTAACGGGCGTCAGTCATTGGCCGTAATGTCACTATCACGGATTAAGA
The DNA here is from genome assembly GCA_019447015.1 of Hymenochirus boettgeri. NCBI lineage: Eukaryota > Metazoa > Chordata > Amphibia > Anura > Pipidae > Hymenochirus > Hymenochirus boettgeri. The sequence continues at coordinate 20,962 of JAACNH010002818.1, forward strand.
GGGGAGCAGTGTTTTTTAAGTAGAATATCTGAGCCTGGGAGCCTCTTTAAAAGGTCTAAGTAAAACGAAATAGGGTTTGTGGGACTGAACTACGTGAGGTAAAACGATTCTTAGGGGTGGATATGTCTGCAGGGGACCTGGTAGGGCCCCCTTTGGCTCCAGGCCCAATACCAATCGCTATGGTTGCTATGGTGATCCCTACGCCCCATTAGTATGTTTAAAGGAGAGGTAAAACTAAAATAAAAAATGTCAAAAACTGTAATTGCTAACAGATCGCTGTAACTCTGATCCCTAAAACCAACAACTGTGTCACAAACAAGATACAAAGTTACAAGTCTCCTCTCCCATCCCACTGCCAGAGCTGTCAATTAACTATTAGATGACCTGCCTGTAATCAAGACTGTGCAGTGAGAAAAACCAATTGTTCATAATGCCAGAAACCTGCAGAATTTAAATTATTGTCCAAATATACACAAACATGCAGCTGTCACTTTTTGCCTCTGTTTCCCATGGTCCTTTGGGACTGGTCATGTTAGTCTCATTCAAGTCTATGGTTGGACCAATGGTGTTTCCCCGCAGCAGAAGGGGAGGGAAGAAGCAGGGAAGTTCCACCCACAATCAATTAGGTTACTAATTTATGTTCCTGATTTGCTAATGATTGTGAACCAATGGGAGAGGTGCTAATATAATCTGATAGAGAATATAGAGAAGGTGTTAAAATGATCAAAGTAAACATCATCCTGCACTGCCTGCTGGTTAATAATACATGGGAGGGAATAGTTCACCTGTTAACATTAATAGTGTTTATTACCTACATTTCCAACCTTTTGTCGTGACGTTGGTTCTTTAACCCATGTTTTTTTTCAAGGCCCCATATTAGTTTTTTTGTGTACACATGCATGGGTTGTCAAGGCTCCATTTTAGTTTTTTGTGTACACATGCATGGTTTTGTTAAGATTGTGTCTTTGAGGGAAATGTTGTGTTGTGATCTGGTACACACAGATAGTTTCAAAATTCAAATGGGTTAAGACAAAATATTGGTTACATTCACCTTTAAGGCTATAAGTTTTAAGAGGAAGTGGCCCCTACTCATACCTCCCATTTCTTCTTAACTACCGAGAAAACCCTTGTCAAACATTTGAACCGACTTTCTCAGGTAGACGTAGTAGATCCTGGATGAACCCAGAAGGAGCAATCCAGGCTTTGTACATGCACTGCCATGAACAGACAGAATTTGTGATGGGATATCTAAATAGCAAGAAGAAAGGGAGGTAGAATAGCGACCCCTGCCTCCATACAATTACAGGCCATAAGACAATGAAGCCCTACTGTAGGCGGTACTTCTTCCATGTATATGTCCACCAGTCAAGGCCGCAATGGTGATGTCATGGCCAATGGTTAAGGGACGCTAACAAGCCGCCTTTTACGCATTTCTGTGTACCAGCTTGCAATGGCAGCAGAGGAGTTGACCTTGCCAGTGAGGGGTTGCTCCATGTAATTTTAGAAGTGTTAGGATGGAAAAGTAAAGTTTAATACAACCAGAGATGGATTAATATCATGTGGGGCCCTAGGCAGGGCCATAATTTAGGGCCCCTTTTTTTTAAATATATTGTATGACTATAATTGTTACTTACTGCTTTTGAAGCTGGGCCCCCTGAGTTTCCTGGGCCCTAGGCAGTTGCCATGGGTTGCCTTGTGGATAATCCTGCTCTGAATACAACTCAGGTCTGGGAGGATCCTGGTTAAGAATATGATTTTTGTTTTGAGATGGGACTTATCTATTGATATTGGACACATCTATACGTTTCGTGTGACTGTGCGTCCATTGGAGATGGTGATCAGATAACCAACCGGTTTAGACCATGTGTACGAATAAAAATATCATGTTAAAGGGCTGCCAAACCCATGTAAAGGGAAACACATTCCATAACGCATTGTAAACTCTCACTAGACGAAACCTTTCCCCTGCTACCATTCATTGAATAAAGAAAGGCAGTAGCCTATTGGTGCAAATGAGATACATAGAATTTAAACATCGTGACACTTGTTTTATTTGATTTTATGACAGTCAAAGGTCGGACAGGTTTAGATTAGCGTTTACTTATTATACAAGTAAACCCTGGATTGCGCCTTATTCTGCCATAAACATAACTTTTTCTCTATATGTCATATATTCTACAAGCAATGAATGCAAACCGATTAAGGGAAACTACACTCATCACAGTAACAGACTACTGTATGACTTTAACCCCAATCGGTGCCCTTGAAACTCCTCCCATATCATATGGTAATTAAGGGAGGGCAAACTGAGGCAGCAGCCAGATGTCTAGCAGTCACTGCACATAGGTCCCTTTCATTATGCACATTTTCAAGGGAACCTTTAGGTTATGCACAAAAGTATTAGTAGTCCTCCACACTGGTAACAGCAACTTGGCTACCTCTATCTGTGCTTCCATCCTTAACAGCATAAAGTAGATTCAAATAAATACAATGTTGATAGAGATAACACTCAGGCAACACACATGTTTTTCGCCCATACTGGACCCTTTTTCACAATGGACAACTTCAAAAAGGGTCCAGTGTTGCTCGAAACATGTGTTGACACAGGTAATAAACTGCAGTTAAGCTGCGTGTCACCCGAGTGTTACCTCTATTAATATTCTATTATTTGAATCTTTAGGTTATGCACATCTGTATGCATTCAGTATATGTTTATATAGTGCTACAGGGTGTTTTAGGGGGAATTCCTGGAATCCCCTCTTTCTGCCTGTTCAGTCTGTTTGCTATTCAACTTCTTCCTGTGTGCCTATAGACTGTTTCATAGACTGTTACATAGACTGTTACATAGATTGTTTATAGACTGTTTCATATTGTTACATAGACTGTTTCCATAGACTGTTACATAGACTGTTACGACGTTATATAGACTGTACATAGACTGTTTCATGACTGTTACATGACTGTTAGACTGTTACATAGGCTGTTACATAGATTGTTACATAGTTTTGTTACATAGATTGTTACATAGACTTGTACATAGACTGTTTCATAGACTGTTACTAGACTTTTAGACTGTTTACATATTGTTACTATACGTTCATAGTTGTTACATAGATTGTTACATATGTTACATAGATTGTTACATACTGTTACATAGACTGTTACATAGACTGTTACATAGACTGTTACATAGACTGTTACATAGATTGTTACATAGTTTGTTACATAGACTGTTACATAGATTGTTACATAGACTGTTACATAGTTTGTTTACATAGATTGTTACATGGACTGTTACATAGATTGTTACATAGACTGTTACATAGTTTGTTACATAGACTGTTACATAGTTAGTTTCATAGACTGTTAAATAGATTGTTACATAGTTTGTTACATAGTTTTTACTAGGCTTACATAGATTGTTACATAGACTGTTACATAGTTTTGTTACATAGACTGTTACAGAGTTTTGTTACATAGACTGTTAGAGTTTTGTTACATAGATTGTTACATAGACTGTTATATGTTTGTTACATAGACTGTTACATAGCTTGTTACATAGACTGTAACATTGTTAATTGAGCTGTGAGTTAAGGTGGCCATACATATATACGATTTTTACTTATCCGACCGAGGGCTCCTGCGACATTCGATCATCTTGCCAGAACTGCCTCTCCCGTTCTTCTATGTGACCGACATGCGATAGCAAAATGAATGGGATTTTGCGATCGCATGTCGGCTGCATAGAAGAACGGGAGAGACGGTTCTGGCAGGATCGATCGAATGTCGCGGGAGCGCTCGGTCGGGTAAGTAAATTGTATATATGTATGGCCACCTTAAGAAGCAGCATTGTTTTGTTTTAAAATGTATCCAATTTGCCCTGTATTGACAGCAGCATAGAGAATTGTATGAATTTAAACTCTGCAGCTGCCTGAGGTGAGCAGGAAGAGGGACATTAGGAAACCCTGGAGGAGGTTGTATAGCTGAGTGTCAACACTGTATTATATATATATATTATACTATCAAAAGTGTGCCCATTGGCGCACAGTGAAAATGATGTGTGTGTGTTTTGCTAGGTAATTATTTTTATTGAAAGCTCGGGGTCATGCTCTCAGTGATACAACACAAGTGCACAAACATGCAAGTGACTCGGGATCTGTCTGCCTCTCCCTTATGCATATAGCTGTTAGCTGTGGGGCCAAGAGAGGCTACTTACATTCATTTAGCTGGTAGTATTAGGATCAATTCTGAACTTGCTCTCCCTATCTGCTCCCAGCAAGTATCCAGGGGGAGGCTCAAATGGGATGTCTGAAAGTCCTAAAAAGGACCCAGGCAATCCCACCACAATAATATGATCAAACCCACACATACCCTCCCATTTTTATTTGACCTGCCAGCCAGTACCAGGAAATCCTGCCACAATGTGCAATTCTAACTAAACAGCCCCATTGAGACTCGAGACCCTACACAGGATCCAGATTAACATGTTAGGTACACACTTATTAGTATTAACCACAACAGCTCCAGATCTACAATTACTATAGTGTTAGGAGAACACAGGATAGTGATTAGCTATACATATTAGGGAGAAATGTTTTTAAAGGAGCTAAAAGCTCCCCACAGAGTATAAATGAAGTAGAGAGCCTTTTTATAACAGAAGGACCTCACAGACTCAGTTATTATAATAGCATTGCCCTAATAATCTAACATATAAACACATATTTCTCACTTTCAAGAAATGGATGGGGGCATGCATGTATCCAGATTGTATAGAGCAGGGGTGTTGAACTTGGGACCTTTCACATGTTTGAAAACTACAACTACCAGCATTCTCTGTAAGCAGTAAGTTTCTTCTTTATGTCATTGGCTAATGAATGTATTAAGATGAAATGCAGTGTAATGATATAGAGCATTGTTTGACATTTTCACATGTTAAAAACTACAACTCCCAGCATTCCCTGACTGCACAGAATGCTGGAAATTTTATTTTTCATATATCCTGGAATAAAGCCCTTTTAAATGACTTACACAGGCATTAAAAGCCCATGCTTTAGCATATCTGTCAAAGGGTTTGAATATGAATGTTTGAAAACTACAACTACCAGCATTCTCTGTAAGCAGTAAATTTCTTCTTTATGTCCATTGGCTAATGAATGTATTAAGATGCAATACAGTGTAATGATATAGAGCATGGGTTTGAACTTTTCACATTTGAAAACTACAACGCCCAGCATTCCCTGGCTGCACAGAATGCTGGGAATTTTTTTTTCATATATTCTGAATAATGTGCTTTTACTGACTTACAGACATTAAAAGCCAATGCTTTAGGGATTCCTACCCAGGGTTTGAATATGCACATGTTTGAAAACTACAACTCCCAACATTATCTGTTAGCGGTAAGCTTCTTTTTTATGTCCATTGGCTAATGAATGTATTAAGATGCAATACAGTGTAATAAATATAGAGCATGGGTGTTGAACTTTTAACATGTTTAAATTCTGCAACTCCCAAATTCCCTGGCTGCACAGAATGCTGGAAAATTCATTTTTCATACATCCTGGAATAAAGCTTTTTATTTTTACCGACTTACAGACATTAAAAGCCCATGCTTTAGTGGTTCCTGTCCAAGGTTTAAGAAGGATTATTCAGGGCCCTTCAGGCAGTAGGAATCACACATCCAACCACCTATCTGACAGCTATAATCCATAGTATGTCAATGGAATAAACCTGCAGGTCTTAGAATAGACATTTCTGGCACATTGTGCAGTTCAAACCAAACAACACCATTGGGGAACCTAAACCCCTTACAGGATCCAGATAAACATGCTAGGTTCACACTTAGTGTATTTACCACAGCACGTTCCCCATTGACAATCACTATGGGGTCAGAGATGTTCTTAATGAAGCTAAAAGCACCCCATAGTGTTCCCTTCACCAATTTACTACAAATTCAATAGGGATCAAGCAGAATCTTGATTAATACTGGTCTGCTATTAAGGGGATCCCAGCTTAGGTTCAAACACTAATTGAAACCTAGATGTGTGTATCAAAAGGGTAGATCCCTTTATTCCAGAATTGTACAAGCAGATCCCGTATCAAAATACAGAAAAACACCATTTACTTTCTCAAAAAAGAAGGGCTGTTATAGATGTTGTAGTTGCAATATATGCAGCTCACCGATTCTGGGTTCGGCTTTTAACCATCCGTATTCTGGTAAACTGTTTAATATCAACAGACTTCTGTGTTTATTAACTGAAGTGCCCTTGTCTTTAGTGTACATAGGCAAGACCATCGGACCATTTAAAGGGCATGTCCACCCCCAAAACTAATATATTCCCCCACTACTGGCCCCATTCTGTAGTGTAATAAATCCTTAACTTACATCCCAGCTCAAATAGTTCTCCAGGATTCCCCCCCCCACCACCAAAGTCTGAAAAACTGCCCACCCCCTCCCTCTCATTTTGCAAGCCCTCACCTACCATTAAAACCCTTTTCCCATTAGTAGGTTGCCTTCCTCACACTCAGCTTGCCATTTTGTTATTCAAATTGGGCTTACAGGGGTGCTGTCTTTCCGGTGAGCATTGCCATCATCTGGGTACATTCGGGTGGTGAGTGAGCACATACAATAACTTACATACAAGTTTCTCACTTTATATAGCAGATTATCACATGACCCATAAATTATAGATATATAGATGCATTTTGTCATGAACTTACTGGGCTTGGTCAGTGGTAACTGATGCGGGAATTGAGCGCTGGCCCGTGCTACTTGGGAAGCAGCGCTGTGCAATGTTATAATAAATATGTGCCTCAAGAAAATTATACTCACCCTTTTTTCGCCAATCCAAAACTGCACATTTCCCAGGTGAGGACCCATATCGCTAAGTCATCACCACTGGGTACTTTAATAACTTAACTGCTGGAATGAATATTTACTCAAATCTCTGCATGGAGGTGTCTTCCCATTGGCTGCATCGCATGGCAGAAAGGAGGATCGACCAGATCGCAGACGAGGCTTTAAGTAAGTATTCCAGCAGTTTGGTTAAGTACCCAGAGGTCAGGACTTCGCAAATTAGGTCCTCACCCTGTGTACTATTTAACTATGGAGGAAGAGAAGCAGGGGAAGGTAATTATAATTGTGGTTTACTATAATACTACATGAGCAAAAGTTGTTCCTGCCCATAAACTTACCTCCTAGGTAGACATATTCCATAGAATAGAGGCCGTCAGGACCTGTCAGGAGACACATCTGATGAGTGAGTGATTGGGTAAGTACCTTACCTTTGTTCCCGGCTCCGGAACTTTTTATTGAAGAAGAGGAGGCAAGACAACGGCTCCTTTACCTCCTGTTCTTCAATAAAACTGAATACCAAATTTTTTTTTTACCAGTGGAGATACCCTTTAAAGAACAGATTACTTTCCAAGACATTCCTAACCAAAGATATACCTACCAACGGTCTAGTCAAGATGTTCCCCCCCCCCTCTGCGGAGGCATCTTTTGTCCACCCCTCATCCAAGGACCAAACAGGCTACTCGGCTACTGCAGGGCAGGCTGTCTGTCTGAATGCTTTGGGAGATAAGAATTATTTTAACTCAACATTAACTGCAAAACAAAATGTTATAGAGAAAGTTTTGCAGACAAATGTTCAATTTTAACCTTGCAAGCGGTCATTATCTTCAGTGTGAATTTGTAAGTATTTACATATTTACAGTGTATCAGGAGTCCAGGACAAGAGGGCACAATCCAAGTTATTAGTTTCGCCATTAGATTCAAAGATTCCTGGGCTCTATGTTAGGCTTTAATCCTTTCTTTTCTATGTGCTGTTCATGGGTGAGATTAAAAGAAGGCAGGTTTGTTTTTACCAACAGCTGCCTAACATTACGTGGCCACTCCAGCTTGGTATCAACTTTTCATCAACCACTTCTGTATGGCCCTTGGCAGCACTGAGTATAAGAGCATTAACTGTAAATGAATGTGACTGTTCAATGGGTGAGTTGTACATGTTACCTAAAACAAAATATCATTGTGACTAAGAGTCTTCTTGGGTTTCCCTCTGCTGGTAAAAACCTTCCAGTTGGGCATTCTACACTTCATTAGTCCCATAGACATTAAAGGGACTGACGTCACTGCAGACAACCATGGAAACAGGAAATAGAGTACTATTAAGTTAATTGCTGTTTTGTTTTTAGGGTATTTTATTAGAAGCGATCTTGGAAGATACATTTCTCTACTGCTGTCCTAACAAGACTTGAAAGTACTACTTGATTATTATATTACTACTTGATTATTATAATATACTTCATTATTCATTAAGTTGCCCACAGCAACCTCCCCCATTGACAAGAGAATTACAAGATCGTGGTCTACATTTACATCTAAAAATGATGTAATTGTTTTTTCATATTTTACTCACCAGAGGAAAATGTCAGCCATTTTGTTTTTAACTATTCAAGAAAACAAAGAAAATGGAAAAATAGCCCAAACAACCCTTGTGATATTAAAAACTTTAACAAACTATACATCTAGCCAAATGATTCCTCAGAAACCCAATGATTCGTGAAAAATATAGAACGATGACACAAAATACAACACACAAAAATATTTAAAACTTTAATCCTAGGATCAAGTCAAGCAATTTACCATAACAGAAAAAAAAACCCAACACAAAATACATACAATAGGTATATACATCATTTGCAAGTACAGAAATTGGGTACATTACCTGGGAAATAAACTGGGCTACATTTCCGTCCTCTCATGGGGTTATAATCATTTTTTCTAATTGCTTTAACAACCGCACAGTTGAAAATTACAACACACATAATATGATTAAATACGTTAACACATCCAATATTTAAAAATTCAATCTGTAGGCGTCCACCCATTTTACAATTTCATGGTAAAATATGAATTATACACTTAGACATTTAAATCATAAAAGGACATAAATACAGATCACATTATCTACATTATTCTACACAATAAGATGAGGTACACCTTTCATAAGGCATTTCATTTATAGGAACTAAAACATTTTGCTATGCATTAGAACCCACAAACAGACCAAGAAGCAATGAACACAGAAGGCAGACACTCGTAATGTTCTCTATTCTGGTTAACTCGTTCCTGGGTTACAGTAATACTAAGAGAAGACAAAAGGACTATTGGAAAATTTAGAAATGTTATTCTCAGGAGAAAGTAGTCGTATAAGGGCGACTCTTGCTCACAAATGTTTTGAAGCACTTTCCATATAAGGGACATAGTTACTATACTATCTTTCCATGTCAATGGGATACAAACTTGTGGAATCAGCCAATTCATAGCATGCAAACCTCATGGGCCAAACTGCCTTTAATGAATAAGACCTACCCCTTAATTAAGAGTTAGGGCACGGTCACATTGCATCTCAAACAGAATTGCACGCGCATTCGCACTCTATTGCGTGTGCAATTCCGGTAACAATTTGCACGCAATTTAGGTGTGATGGCGCTTTTGCCTTTTGACATATGGAATCGCATACAATTGCACATAAAATGTGATATATCGCAAACAGATGCGCAATTGCAATGCATCAAAAATCCCACGATTTCGGTGCACTGGAGCGATTTTCATAGAATTTAAAATTCGCACGCACTATTGCGCTAGTGTGGCCTAGCCGTCAATCGACTTTTTCTAACCTCTCTTGCACAATATTTTGGTTCTGAAAACTATCCCTCACCCAACCCCCATTTAGTTTGTACCTTGACGCTCTCTCCATAGCATAAAATACACTTGGTATGCAGGGCAATACTTTGAAAAGAATGAAAAATGATAAATGCATGTAGAATCCATCCTAAAGAAGTACCAACAGGTCTAAAACAAAATAATTCTGTACAAGTGCACACATTAGAAATCATTAATGCTAAATTATTGTTCTACATACTAATGTATTATTTAATGGCCAAAGCAAGGTCAAATCCTTTCTTCCATCACATTTAGTATTTAAAGACACAGCCCCATTACATGTCCACACTTCCAGCAGCTGAAATCGCCCACATTTACAACCATGCTGCCCTCCCTCAGATATCACACGCAAGCAAGAGGAGTTTAAAAAAAAGCCTGCCTCCTGGCAGGCCCCAGGGCCATGGTTAACATAACACTTATTATTAACTGGTGGTAATGTCTGTTACAACCTCTCTCCTCCTCTGCCAGTCAAATAAACTTGAAATGTCTTGTTGCAAGGATACAGCCTACATAATCAAGCTGAACAAGGGGTGGAGGAGTGTTTTTCTCGCATGCCAGCTTTGAGTGACAGTTTAGAGGCAGACAGAATGGTTACGCCCCCTTCACAGCATAACTAATTGAAGGCAGAGAGGCTCGAAGTCTGGAAAAAAAATGTATGGGGAGGCTGCATACCTTTACTCTCTATAAAGAAAAAAAAATGCACTGAGGCAAAACAATTATCCTTTAATCTCTAGTGGGCGCACTCTCAAATAATGAATCAAAACTTGGGTGATGGCCAACAAGTCAAGGACTGCAGAATTACTTATACATGATTAGATGATTACTGAGTAACTGACAGTGGGAAGTGATGATTCAGAGTAGGGATGTTTAACCTGCTGTTCTCCAGATGTTTCATTACTAAAACTTCCTACATTCCCCGGCTGCAAATTGCTATTCAAATAAACGATAGGCTGTACTTCCTTCAAAACATTAAATCTTTATTGGATCACAGCCTAAAAACAAACACAGCATTCAGAGAATTCCGCCCAAACTGCTATTGCAGAGTTCAGCCAGGGAAACTGGCGGAGTTGAACATTTTTTAAATTTCTGGAGGCTGCAGGTTGGACATCCCTAATCCAGCAATCCAACTGCAATATAAATGTATTTATAACCTTGCTGCATATTTGGGACACCACCGTGTTTTCTCTAAACACAGCTTTCTTAAAGAAGAAGAAATATTAGAATGCAGCAAATTTTACAGAATTGTGGCGTACACATACAGACATCACGATATCCACCAGGACAAGTACAGCAAATAAATAACCACTTAAATCACAGAACACTTAGCCATGGAACATGGCCAATGTCGATTTCACATCCACTGTACACAGGGACAGACAGGACAACGCGTTTTCCTTACAAGCTGAAAAATAGACTAGATTATTTTAATTCAAAACATTTCTAGATTTAAACACTTCATAAAAAGATGCTTACAACACAGATTTTTAGAGTCATTTTTTTTTGTTTTTTTTTTATACAATTGTACAATATATTTTAAAGAGACATAGAAAATAAAGTATTAAGAATGTGATATACAACAATAAGAGTTGATTGAAAATCATCAAAAGAAAATAAATGACAGACCTGGTTTTTACAACACAGTTCAGGACTTAAAAAGTTCCCTTTTTTTTTTTTAAACATATAAAAATGTGACTCAAAAATATTACAAATAAACATAGAAATCCCTTGGGATTTGTTAAATTTACAGGGGGTAATGCTTTAAAATAAAATTAAAATTCATTCAAATAAAAACAAAATGGTATTGTTAAAAAATAAAGAAAAAGAAAAACAAAGAAACTTTGGTTTATGTTTGGCAGTATGGTATTTTTATCCCCATTTAGTATACAGTACACAAAAAAGTCTTCATCTGTCTGACCATAAAGAGGGAAACTGTGAAGGTCGGAATGGTGGTTCTACCTCCGCTTTGAACTGTTTATTCATGTTTTGGTTTATCTTAATGCATTGGCTGAGGTTCAGTTTGTATTCCGATTAGAGATGGAGGCTGCTGACCAGTGCTTGAGGTCACCAAAGGTCTGGGGTTCAGACGAGGAGGCATGGAGTTAGCTGGGCGGATGAGCGGCGGTGGAGTTGGTTAAGGTGGGTCTTGGTTGAATGAATCGCCTGCTGCTGGAGCGTGGCGTTGCCGGTGAAGAGCCGGAGCAGCTGGTAACGTTGGCCGGAGAAGCGGTGGAGTTGGTTTAGTGTTGAGACAGAGGTTGTTGGTGGCAGAACGGAGGACTGTGCTGGAGGCGAAGGTTGGCTTTGAGGAACTGTCTGGTTGGGCTGGGTCTAAAGAGAAAATAAATGTAAAAAAAAAAAAAAAAAAAAAAAAAGAAAAGGAAGGAGGGGAAAAGAAAAATAATTTTGAAATCAGCAGGAAAAAAACCAACTTGATATATTTAAAAAAAAACGAAAAAATAAAAAACATTTTGTAATACACATTGTAGATACAATTCCAAGTTACGTAAACAAAAAGTCTATACAAAACAAAAATAAATCCTCATGCTGGTTTTATAGCAAATAAACAGCGACATTAACTCTAGATTCGAGCCACAGTGAATACTAAATTATCATTTTACTGCTAAAGGCTACCTGTACGGCTACCTTAACATTAGTCAGAAATCAAGAACGGAAAAAAGGCAACGTCTCAACTCAAGGCTGCGGCTACACAAACACACCTCCTCTTCTTCATCAGTGCTCTTTTCCTGATGGCACATGAGAAGTGTTTTTTGTGTCATCCCCCTAAAGCAGAAGCATCACCATTAGAAGCCTGGTTCCTTGTTCTGCTTCCCATTCCTGCAATACCTCCTCTAAGTTAAACCGACGCCTGTGTTTACAAAAAGTTCTTCACTTGACCAACAGTCTTGTTGCCAATTACATCTGCAATAGCTTGAAAATCTTACCATATTTGCGGACACCTGGTAAGGCAAAGTACAATATTCACCAAAGGCGACAGGCTTGTGTGAGTAAGCGTAGTTTGTAATGGCAGCTCATCTTGGCCAAGGGATAATGTTCCGTTAAAATACCTTTACTAAGGTGCTTAATTCTAAGAGGGTAATAAATTTAGCAGGCTAGAAAAAAAGTATAACTGTGCATCAGGACATAGATGGTGCCTGACTAATTCTTCTCCCGAAATGGGCAAATCGCAATCGAAATTATTTTTTTTTTTAATTCAAAATTTAACAGGGTCCAAAAACTGGACTTGAAGATACTCTAATATTTCAAGATTTTAAGTCTATTTCCCGAGAGGTACAAAGCCTATTTCTATTTCCTTGGGTGCTGAACAGTGAGCTCACCACTGGTTGCTCCATGTCCACAGCATGACAGTGTCTGCTATCTCTACATTAGGGAATGATAATGACACATGCAGTGACACATTGAGCAGTGATAGGACAGCTTTAACAGCTCACTGGTCCTACCATCACTCACCCTGGGAAATAGACTTTAAAAACCTGAAAGTTTGTGTGGACCAACAATAGTTGCCCTTTAAGAATACCGTATTCTATACTATATCAGAAAAAACAAAAATTACAATTATAAAAAAAATTCACAAACAAAACAACAACAAAAAAATCTTCCTACCAGTTGATTACAGATTCAATGAAACATCCACCAAACATTGAAACACAAAGCTTACATTTTATTGGACCAACAAACCAGCACTTATTAGGGCCTGAAATTGGTCAACAAAATATCAATCCACCTTTAGTATGGACAATGTCTGTTAAGACCGTCTTTACAAATGGAACACTGGGAAGTTAAGTGAAGGTAGAGAGAACAATCAGTGGATACTGCAGAAACAAAACTATGAGCAAGAAACCAACATCAACTGAAAGGGGTCACACACTGTTAAAGTTAGGTTTAGGCAAGTAAGTATGGCTTCTAATGTGAAATGTATACAAATAGTGCTACTTCCATCAGTAGATATTTAGCGGAAATTAAAGGGTTCTGTGCTAATATTTTGCCCCAACTGATTGTGCGGCCTATTAAAAACCAAAACACAAACTCGATTGTTCAGAAATTCAAAAATAAAAACCAAAATTAT
>JAACNH010002819.1:0-34761 GCA_019447015.1 Hymenochirus boettgeri
GGCTGGCTGTAACAGTGGCCAATGGAGCTGAAGGGCTGGCTGTAACAGTGGCCAGTGGAGCTGGAGGACTGGCTGTAACAGTGGCCGGTGGAGCAGAAGGCCTGGCTGTAACCGTTAGTATTAGTATAGTACGACTACAGTTATAGCTATAGTATTAGTATAGCTATATATTAGCCTTACAGATATAGTATAGTATAGTATAGTATAGTATAGTACAGTATAGTATAGTATTGTATAGTATTTGAGGTGAATAAGAATACGCCGTCAGTACAACCCTCTAACAATACCTAATTTTCCTGCCTAAAGTTTGGTCCAGAGGAAGGCAAAAAAAACCACCAAATTTATAAGGAGGGAAAATTCCTTCTGACTCCAAAGTGGCATCGGTGAAAATTTCCCTGGATCACTCATACTTAGGTATCAAGTACTAGTAAATTGTAAACATTCCTTTGTTTGTAGAAATATCAGCTTTTTATTTAAATATGACCAATGAAAATCCATAACAACGTCCACTGGAAGACAGGTTCCATAGCTTACCGTTCTCACAGTGAACAAACCATTTCCCAAACTCTACTTTATGTATAATACTAGTTACACTTGTAAATTCCTTGTTGCAGAAATCATCCAGCTTTTTAGTTAAACTGACCATGAACCTGTCCAACAACGTACCACTGGAGACATTTCCCATAGCTTACCGTTCTCACATGGTGACAAAACCCTTTCCCACCTTACTTTATGTATCAATACCAGTAACTTGTAACATTCCTTGTTTGTAGAAACTCATCCAACTTTTATTAAACTGACCAATGACCCTGTCCATACAAACTGCCACTGAAGCAGTTCCATAGCTTTACCGTCTCTCACAGTGAAAAACCCTTCCAACTTGAAGCCCAGTCTTAAGGGATGTCCTGGTGTCCTGCTGGACACTGTCTATTGGGGAACACTGCCAGAAGATTATTTGTATGGCCCTTTAAAAATGTATTTATACACAAGTAATATATTCCCCAGGCACAGCGCTCTAATTAATTTAGTTGCCCTCTCTGAACCCTTTTCCATTTCAAAGATGTCCTTTTTGTACCAGATCCAAAAATTGCACTGCATATTCCCAAGAGGCCATACCAGCCCCTTGTAAGAGGGAGAATAACATTTTCCTACCTTGAATCCATACTCTCTTATACAGACATACCATGCGGTTTCGGTGCTTGCTTGCCTGGCACTGCTTGCTTCCTTAAGTTTGTTATCCACCAAAGTCCAAGTCCCCCTTTCAAACGGATCACTTAACACAGAGCCATTTATGTATAAGTAGCACAAGGATTTTAATCAAAATGCTCCACCTTACATTTATCAACACTTGAATCTTATCATGCCTTAGCAGCACCATGTGTGACAATCTATTAGTATTCCCCCTGCAACAATTGCACATCCTCTATAGTTTTTTAATGGCGAACACAAGGTTTGTGTCGTCAGCAAACACAGAAACCTTGCTGACATACTCACGTCCAAATCATTTAATAAATAGATAAATAGAAGCCGGCCCCACACAGAAACCCTGTGGCACCCCCCTTAGAACTGTTAGTCATAATGATGACGCCCCCATTTACAACTACTCTCTGCATCCTATCTTTAACCAATTTTCCTATTGTACAATGGAATTCCCCAGACCAACAGACTCAGACTTATACATTCGTCTCCATTTGGGGACGTATCAAAAGCCTTTGCCAAATCCAATAGTAAACTACATTCTGCTATGCCAGAGTTCTAAATGTCTACTTATAATAGCCTCATAAAGAAGCCCAAGCAAGTTTAATTTGCAAGATTATTCCGCCTAATCCATGCTGTTACTACTTATAATGTAGTCCTGAAACCTTACTCTAGTACATTTCCCTTATTAAATTTTTCAGATCTTCCTCACCACTAGAGTGGGCACAACTTCTAAAGTTCGGTCCTTTTCGAACTTTCGCCTAATATAGAAAGGCAATAGTTCGAAAAGTTATATGAAATACATTAAAATATCAATGGTACTTATAGGTAAATGGCTGTTGGGACCTGGTAATGGTTGGGGTGAACATGTTCCCAATATCCAGGACATTCGAAAAAATCCTATTTTTTAACTCTCACTCGGCGCTATTTTCGAGTTCGCTGGGTGCTGCTACTGGGTCCTCCACCAGCACTCCTACCCTAATTGAGCACGATATTTTCGAGTTTCGTTCGGCGCCTAGGTACCATGTACTTTTACTTGCGGATTTGATGCTCGCGATAGGCTTTAATGGCACTTTACTCGTAGATTCGATGTTTCGCCTCTAGATACCATGAGACATTTTACTCGCGGATTCGATGCTACCGCTAAGGTTTTATATGGAGACTTACTTTGCGTATTCGATGTTCGCGTTCGCGCTAGATACCATGGGACATTTTACTAGCGGAGGATTCCGTGCTCGCGGATAGGTTTTAATGGAGACTTTACTCGCGGAATTCGATACTTGAACGGTCGAACATGTCGATATTAGTGAAAGTTCCGAAAATATCGAAAATCTGCGTCCGGGATTTAGTTTGAGAATGTCTGAATTCGTTTGAATACTTTTGGCTCGAACCTCGGGTTCGTGTGAGTTCTAGTCCATCTTACTACACTACTGAAGTTAAACTTACAGGCCGGTATTACCCGGCTGTGAACACTATACCCTTTTTGAATATTGGAATAACATCAGCCTTTTTCCATCCGGAGGCCACACCTACCACATGAGGGAATCTGCAAAAAATAAGAAAACAATGGCGTAGATAAAAAGTGAACTTAGCTCACTAAGTACACGAGGATGCTATTTATCGGTCCAGGAGATTTATTAATATTTAACCTTATTTAGTTCTTTCTTGTACCCTATCCCTCGTTAACCAAAGTGCAGTAAATCTTTTAGTATCATTTGCTACTAACTCTATGATTATCTGTACTTGGAATCTTCTATAGTGTATACAGAGGGGGGAAAAAGATTCAAAGACATTTGCTTTATCACCACCTCCGTAATAACTTATCCCCCATTAAGTTATGGTGTGCCACAATTCTGTCACCTCACTTGCTTACATTAATGATAGTTTGTAAAAAATTTTTAGGCATGATTGTTGCTTTCTTCAGCTCCTAACTATCATTATTAATTTTAGCTAGTTTGATTGCTTTCTTACACGCTGTTACAGTTTTTATATCCCTAAAGGCCCTTCCGTTTCCCTCGCCTTAAAGGTTTTAAATGCCCTGTTTCTTCCTTTCCATTTGCCCTCTTTACATACAACAAATCAAATCAGCCACATGGGCGTGTGGATGTATTTTTTTTTACATTTATTTTCCAAGGTATAATAATTAGTTGAGCTGTGAACTGGTTAAAATCCCCTTGAACAACCAGTCCACTTCCTGTTCATACCTTTACCTGATAATACATTCACCCAGTTGACATCTGA
Source organism: Hymenochirus boettgeri (assembly GCA_019447015.1). Lineage (NCBI taxonomy): Eukaryota > Metazoa > Chordata > Amphibia > Anura > Pipidae > Hymenochirus > Hymenochirus boettgeri. The sequence continues at coordinate 3,439 of JAACNH010002819.1, forward strand.
GGAGCTGCTTTTAACCTGGAGAAAATTTGCCCCTTCCCGAAATTAAAAAGTCTTGTTAACCCAGCGCACTTTTTCCTTCATAAACAAGTCAAACGCCACTAATTCCTGGTCACATTCCCTAGCGCCCAGTTAACCTTTATATATCATAATTCGCTCCACAATGTTTATATTACCAGATCCAACAGAGCTCCTTTTCTAGTCGGAACTGTGAACTCACCATGAGAGAAAATTTCTCCTGCAAATTCAGAACTCATGCCTTTTTCACTGATGGCAGTTCCACTACACAACCAATCAATTGTTAGGGTAACTAAGTCCCCCATGATGAGCACACTTCCTAAACTGCAGCCCTTCCAACTGCATATGAAGTGACTCACCTCCTTCAGAGGTGCCCCTACCATGAAGCAATCTGAAAACATTTGCTCAGGCGTGCCCCTGGGAACACAACTAAAAGGCAGCGAAATAAAAGAATCCCCTCCTTCCTGGCAATACTGCATATCAGCACCAGTACAACCAATCATATTAAGGCCATTTTTGTTTTTTTCCCTCCAGTCTACCAACAGTTGTAAGGCAGGCCCCTCCAGTCCACCGTCCAGTGTTATCAGCTCACCACATCCCACCTCCACAGGCCCACATATGTTCACCTGTGGGCGCCTGCATCTGCCAATAGGCAGCATTTAAAAGTTGTTTTCAAGGTGTTCGAAAACCCTAGGAACACCCCTGCTCTCTCTCTGCTAGCATTTGGCGGCTTATAGCAGACATCAACAATGACATTATCCCTTTCCTGTTGCCTAAATTCACCCTATTGCCTCCACTTTAGCATCACATATGTGAACAGTTATTCTCTTCTTTTAAAATTATTGGCTTACTTATGCTTTTTAAAACATTACTCCTCCCCCTTTTCCTTTTTTCTTTCGTCCTGCCTAAACAAGGCATAGCCTTCTAAATTACAGCCCGTCGTGAGAACTGTTCAAACCACGTTTCTCTGCATTACCTTTACATCTACTTTCATTTCATCATGCATAAGTTTCCAATTCACCCTTTTGTTAGGCAGGCTTCTCGCATTTGCAAAATACATTTTTAGATTATGAACCTGTAATTTATTCGTTACCTTTAAGTCACATGCCTCCCTATCCCTATGCTAGCCCACCACCCCTTTCGCGCCCGTCCACTGGCCATCTCATCTACACCTTGCTTTACTCATGGGTTATCTATCCCAGTGAGAACGCTAATCCCTCCCTCCCAAAAAAACCTAGTTTTTAAATCTCCTCCAACCTCTAGCCATCTTCTTCCCCTATAAACATCTGCACCGCAATCAGTGAGTGCAACCCATCCCTACTAAGAGCCCCGTGCCGCAGCAATAGTCTGACCCAGTTTCAATAGACCAAACCCTTCTTCCTTACACCAACCCCCTTTAGCCCCGCATTATCTCCGAAGCTCCCCTGTCTCCCTGGTGCTAGCACGTGGCTGCGGTAGTATTTCTGAATGAACAAACACTACCCTGAGGTTCCTTGCTTTAATAACTTGGCCCTACCTCTCGGAAATCATGTTAAGGAACCTCACCTCCTTCTTAACTTGTCATGGCAACCAATGTGTGAACCAAGACCGCCAGGTCACACCTGGCTCCCACCAATACTGTCTACAAACGAACCACCACATTGCCCAACCCTGCACCAGGCAGGACACACAGGTCGGATGTAGGGTCTGGCAGGATTCCCTATCTACGTTCCTATAATGGATGCCCCTACCACTACCACCTGCCTTGCATTCCTTGATCCTTCATTCCTGCCTTCTTGTATCAGAGATGGTCAGTCCCCTGGGTGCTCAAGTGACTAGCCCCTCCATTACACCGCTAATTCCCGGGTTGTCCTCCTCACTTCATTACCTAAGCGGGTGTTATGTTAAATTGCAGGATGACAATGGGAAAAGCCACCCTACCACCTTCCTTCCCCCACTTCCCCTAGTAACCTAACAAAACGGCCTCCCCCTAACCTCCCTGTCCCACTCCCCCACCTCTATACTGGACCCCCCCAGTGCTTGCTGACCCCCCCGGTTTTGCAATCCCTGCATGATGCTAAGTTGGGAACTCCAACTTGTGTTTTGAAAAACTACAACTCCCAGCATCCTCTTTTGCATTCTGCTGCTGCAGAGTGCTTGTAGGGAATGGTGGAAGTTGTAGTTCTCAAGCACTGTAGGCCTGCCAGCTTTAATACAGGAAACAGTTTTTGTAGCGTCTATTTAATAAAAATGTATTTTTGGACTATACTTCTCTTTTAAAAATATTGTACAATATATTGGTAATACAATATATAAGATATTTATCTTGTAAATAATCATATTAAGGCTGTGGCCTTTTAAATGTATAAAGGGCAATTATACAGAAAAATAGGTTATTTTAAATTGACCATATGGAAACATAATTCTTCCCAACCACCACTGTATCATTTTTTGTTTAATTGCCCCCTATTCTTAGATATCCAATCTAAAACTTCTTATATTTCAGCTTTCACTCAAGTTCCTTGCTATCAAAACCTATTCTTCTGTGAGTAGTTCTACTGTACTGGAATGGTTGTGTATGCTGGGTGGCGGCCTTGACAGTTGGTTTGTGGGGAAAAGTTCAGGTCAGATGGAAGTGGGAGGGTTTTAAAGAGGGAAGGGGGATACTGCTCCTAAATAAAATGTTTGCTGGTCGAAGGCATGCAAGCAACACTCGCAAATAGATAAGTGCTACTTACATGTATTCAATTATAGATTTAGATGAGGTTAAGTCATTTTTTCTGTATAGTGGTCCCTTTAATTTATTTATTCAACATTATGTCTAGTTCCAGCGTGTGTCAAGTGTAAAATCTACCAGAGCAGAAACATGGAACTGGTACAGAATGGAACACCTGTTACCCAGAAATCTTTTTCCCTCATCACTATGTACGTTTGGGAAGCTGTGTGTGTATGTGTGTAAACCACACCTTCCCTGCTAACTGCTGGCACCTCTCTACCCAGTGCCATGAATGCACAGAACCTCCTCGCTCCACAGCGAGATTTACTGGTCTGTCGCCCTGCGGTGAGCCCTGATAATCTGACCAACTTCCAGGTTTTTTCAAGCTGCTTAAAACGGATTTCCTGCTTAATGCGTGAGATCTGTGGCTTGGTCCCGACTTACTAATCCCTGCTGGTGGTGAGAGAAGTGTGAGGATCCTACAAGGGATTCTGCAAGTGGACTAAACCCCACTGTACCTTTTCTAGCTGTTTGCCCCGTGTTAATATGAAGAAGTTTTTGCATCCATTGCATTTAGAGATAATTCTTTGTTTGCTCTTGACTTTGAATGGCTTTCAATGCCCTAAGGTATGTAAGGTTGTGCATCACTAGCTAAGGATTTCTATTGGGCTGTGTGAATCTTACAATGAAAACAATTAATGAAGGCGCCGGAGGCAAAGAGTGTTGTAACCCACTGCAATGGAGTGAATCAGCAAAGTGAACTATTCAGCCACCCGCGAATCCAAGGACAGGTAAAATATTCCCATTTATTAATACTGTCAATCTCATGTTCCTTTTTAAGCAAGCTTCGGGAGTCCTAACCCCCCCTTCATCAGGCTGGATGTTCAGGGGGCTTAGACTCCCGAAAGCTTGCTTATTTTTATTTTAGTTAGCCAATAAAGGTATCACAACTCTACTTCTTCTCTACTTATGGCAAACGGTACAAACCTCAACTATGGTTCTTTATAGATTGCGCATTGCTTCATGTAATGTGTATACAGCCGCAATAACCCCAATAACCTATAAAGCAGCACCCCATCTAAACACATTTTCATTGACTTTTAGATATTGCTGATTATAACAATGTATTGATTGCCTTTCTGAGTAATTCCTAATCGAGTACATACCAGTTTGAATGCAATAAAAATCTTTCACTACAGAATAGCCCAGAGACAAAAAGAATACTGATTGAAGAATTCCTCCCTGGGTTACTCACGCTGAAGTGCCTGAGGCAGTAACTGCATGATTTCTGTACTGAAAGATAGTTTGTATCTTTGCTAAAGGTATTTTATGCTGAAAGTAATACATTTTTTACAGAATGCTGATGAATGGAGATGGGTTTCTGGACTGGAACCCAGATCTGACACGGAAACCCCCCTCAGATCCGAAATCCAATGTTCAATCAGAACCGGGCGGATCTTTCGGATTTAGGGACTTTCGAGGTTTGGAGCGCATTTTTGATGATAGCCGAACGTTCAAGGCTATTTTCGATAATCCCCGAAAATACGATTGGAATTTAAACTAGTTTGAATGAAACATACGTGTGATCAGCTGTTTAAAAGATCGGAACCCGAACTTCTGGTACGGTTACTGAAGTTCAGTCTGGTCTTTTAAACAGCTGATCGGGGAGGTTGTGGCAGGCCCTCCGCGGTTGCAGGGGTGGCGGGGACAGTAGATTACGCTGGGGTTGTAGGCGATATCTTAGCAGATGTGGTAATGGCAATGTTCATTGCATAGCTTTAAAAATGGGTAGATAAGTTTCTAAAACAAAGATATATTGAGAATTATTGGTATTAATACATATACTGTAGTCTGGTTGGTACGGGGATACTATATAATATTGAGAATTACTGGCATTATAACTTAACTGTAGTTCTGTTGGTACGGGGATACTATATATATTGAGAATTACTGGTATTAATACATATACTGAAGTTTTGGTTGGTACCAGGGATACCATATGATATTGAGAATTACTGGTATTAATACAATATACTGTATTTCTGGTGGTACAGGGATACTATAAACTATTGAGAATTACTGGATTAATACATATTACTGAAGTTCTGGTTGGTACCGGGATACTATATAATATTGAGAATTACGGTATTAATACATATACTGTAGTTCTGGTTGGTACCCGGGATACTATATAATATTGAGAATCTGGTATTCACTACATATACTGTAGTTCTGGTTGGTACGGGGATACTATATAATATTGAGAATTACTGGTATAATACATATACTGTCGTTCTGGTTCGTACGGGGATACTATAAATTGAGAATTACTGAGCATTAATACATATACTGTAGTTCTGGTTGGTACGGGGATACTATATAATATTAAGAATTACTGGTATTAATAACATCTAATACTATAGTTTGGTTGTGTACGGGATGACTACTATAATATTGAGAATTACTGGTATTAATACATATACTGTAGTTTCTGGTTGGTACAGGGATACTATATAATATTGAGAATTACGGCATTAATACATATACTGTAGTTCTGTGGTTGGTACAGGGATACTATATAATATTGAGAATACTGGTATTAATAATATACTGTAGTTTCTGGTTGGTACAGGGATACCCATATAATATTGAGAATTACTGGTAATGTAATACATATACTGTATTTCTGGTTGGTACAGGGATACTATATAATATTGAGATTTACTGTTTTAATACATAATACTGAAGTTCTGGTTGGTACAGGATACTATATAATATTGAGAATTACTGATATTAATACATATACTGTAGTTCTGGTTGGTACCGGGATACTATATAATATTGAAATTACTGGTATTAATACATATACTGTAGTTCTGGTTGTACGAGGGGGATACTATATAATATTGAGGAATTTACTGGCGTTAATACATATACTCTAGTTCTGTTGGTACGGGATACTATATAATGTAGAATACTGGTATAATAACATATACTATAGTTCTGGTTGGTACAGGGATGATACTATATATATTGATAATTACTGGTATTATATATACTGTAGTTCTGGTTGGTACAGGGATACTATAATATTGAGAATACTGGTATTACTACATATACTGGAGTTCTGGTTGTACAGGGATACTATATAATGTTTAAATTACTGGTATTATACATATGTGTAGTTTCGGTTGGTACGGGATACTATATAATATTGAGAATTACTGGCATAATACATATACTGTAGTTCTGGTTGGAACGGGGATACTATATATATTGAAATAACTGGTATTAATACATATACTGTAGTTCTGGTTGGTACAGGTAACTATAATATATTGAGAATTACTGGTATTAATACATATACTAGTGCTGGTGGTACAGGGATATTATATCTTAATAAGAATAATGGTATTAATACATATAATGTAGTTGTGGTTGTACGGGATCTATATAATATTGAGAATTACTGGTATTAATACATATATTGTAGTTCTGGTTCATACGGGGATACTATATAATATTGAGAATTACTGGTATTAATACATATACTAAGTCGGTTGTACGGGGATAACTATATAATATAAGAATTACTGGTATTAATACATATACTGTGTTGTGGTTGGTCAGGGATACTATATATATTGAGGAATTACTGGTATTAATACATATACTGTAGTTGTTGTTGGTTACAGGGATACTAATAATATTGAGAATTACTGGTATTAATACATATACTGTTAGTTCTGGTTGGTACGGGGATACTATATAATATTGAGAATTACTGGTATTAATGCATATACTGTAGTTCTGGTTGGTACAGGGTACTTATAATATTGAGAATTAACTGGTATTAATTATATACTGTAGTTCTGGTTGGTCGGGGGATACTATATCATATTAAGAATTACTGGTATTAATACATATACAGTAGTTGTGGTTGGTACAGGGATACTATATAATATGAGAATTAACTGGTATTAATACATATACTGTAGTTCTGGTGTGGTACAGGGATACTATATAATATTGAGAATTACTGTATTAATACATATACTGTAGTTCTGGTTGGTACAGAGATACTATTAATATTGAGAATTACTGATGTAATACAGAACTGTAGTTGGTTGGTACAGGGATACATTAATATGGAGAATTACTGGTATTAATACATATACTGTAGTTTTGGTGGTATGGGATACTATATAATATTAAGAATTACTGGTATTAATACATATACTGTAGTTCTGGTTGGTACGGGGATACTATATAATATTGAGGAAATATTGGTATTAATACATATACTGTAGTTTCTGGTTTGGTACAGGGATATATAAATATTGAGAATTACTGGTATTAATACATATACTGTAGTTCTGGTTGGTATGGGTATACTATATAATATTGAGAATTACTGGTATAATACATATACGGTAGTTCTGGTTGGTACAGAGATACTATATATATTAAGAAATATTGGTATTTATACATATTTTGCAGTGCGGGTCGTTCTTCTAGGAATACTCTGATTGCCATTTGGAGTCAGGAAGCAATTTTTCCCCCTATTTTCCCCTCATTTTTCCTCTATTGGAATCTAGGTACTGTGTGTACCTAGCTTTAGGATACACAGCTATCTACTGGATGTCTGCCCAAAGCTGGGGAGTTTGGATAATAAAAGCATACTATTATTATTGTTATTATTATGTGTATTTTCTAATTGGCTAGACCCAATAATTGGTTGGCGTGAATGGCTGCACCCAGATAATCAGAGCACAGCCCAACCGAAATGCACTTTTTAAAAACATTTAGCCGTTTAACAGTATAATGAATATTCAACAGATATAGACATAAGAAGCTTTTATGATATAGAATTATAGAAAAAAAACTATTTAGCTAGAAGTCCCCAATGTAAAAAAGTTTTTCTCTTTTAAGTAAATGGTTATTCTCCTGAAAAAGAACCAATTGATTTGCCCATAAAAGGACATGTCCACCCTTAAAACAAAAACTGGAGACTGTCAGTTATCTCCCAACAACCCCAACTGCTATTTTAACCAAGTTATTACATGTATTTGTAGCCAGATATTTTGTAAGTTCTCTTCGGTCCTGGCAAGGTATCAGCCTCCTCCCTCAATGAGTTTTTACAAGCTTGAGCGTGTGCAGAGGAGGCAGCAAGTAAACAGCAGTGAATCATTGGTCGGGATGTCAGTTTGTGACAGCCTTGATTGACTGATGAGGGAGGAGCCAGTGTACTCTGCCAGAATGGGGACAATAATTATACTTAAATATCTGGTTAGTAATGCCGGGTAAATAAAGCGCAAAATGTACAGCTGGGGTCGGTGGCAGGAAAGTGGCAATGGCCATTTTTTTTGTTTTAAGGGTGGCATTCCCTTTAAAGGTAATGTCCACCCTTGAAACACAATTTTGCTATAACAATCCCTGTCCTCCCAGCCCCAACCGCTATGTTTATTCTATTAAAAGTTCCCCAAACTTTACTTACCTCCCCTCTGTCTCTGCGTGCGCTGCTGCCCTCTGCTTGCGAGAAAATGCAAGCAGAGGGGCGGGACCGGCATTGCATCTGTTGATTGGCTGAGCGGCAGCCAATCACGGACGACGGTGCCGGTCATTCAGTGCGGCGGAGGAAAGAGGGGAGGTAAGTAATGCTTGGGGTACTTTCTAATAAATAAACATAGCGGTGGGGCTGGGGGGACAGGGGGATGTTTAGCAAAAGGGATTTACACTAGGGGGAGGGAATGCTAATCGGGGGGAGGGAGGAGGGAGGAGCGGGAGAGGGAGTGAGAGGGAGGAGAGGGGGGAGTAGGGAGAAGGGCTGCAGTACGCACGCCAAACTTCTCCCGGAGCCAGGTAGGAGGCAGTGTCCTATATGGACTCGGCTATCCTCCTGGTGGGTTTGTTTTTTTTTTGGACTTTGGGGGGGGGGACTACAGGAGAACCAGATGGAGTGGGATGTGAGGTTAAGGATTAAACTAACTAACATGGTGGGGCCAGTAGTAGTTTGGGGGGATTAGTTTTGGGGGTGAACATGCCCTTTAAGCCAATATGGAAATTCGTATTGCCTCTCAATAATGTGTGCGTGCATTGCAATGGTGACCTCGTTTCAATCACACATTTATGTTCTCTACCCTGAGTGCTTTTTAATGTGCTCCACAGAGGCCTTGAATAAACTGTGCAGGATTCTTTTCCCACTTGATACAGTAAATGAGTCCATGCCCTGTCATAAGTACTTGCTACATGAGTCCATTTGGCGGGGTTAAGGTTTACACATCTCCTGCTAAACACATCACAGATATAAATACAATTCTCAGTATCCGCCGAATAGATTCGAAAGTTCTCCCTACTAACTCGCCCTTGTACGGGGTATTTGGTGGCTTATTAATAGCATGTAACATGCTTTACTCATTTAAGATCAGGCTTCCTTCATTTAGATCGGAACACGACACACAGGTCCGTCTAGATAATTACTGGTTATGGATTTCCACTAATGCAATATAATAAACTGAATATTACTACAAAGTCTGCTGTCTATGGGTGGCAAACAGCCCAGGGAGGAATTTACTGCCTGTTTGAAGTAATGTGCTGTGTGTCATCTTAGAGCACACCTCTGTAACACTATTCCTAACTGCTGGGCTCTCTCTAAAACGGTACGTTAAACGTAGGTGGGATGACAGATTTGCTGTGCTCTCATGTTATCTATTAATCAGGTTTATCCATGATAGCCAACATTAAACCTTTTAACAGTATGTGCGGCTTTAATGCCAACGTTTGTACGTGTGTTTCTATTAAAGGAGAAGTACCAGTGCGCATAAAGTTTTTTTTAAAAAGGGTTAAAATGAAGAAGCTGGGCAGGTTATCAATGTTCGTATTTTCCTAACCCATCTAAAATCTACAAAACGCAAAAAATAGATAGTCTGATGGTCAAATAGGTCTGATAGGCGAAAAAAAATTGGCCATACATGAAACTGATGCTTGTACAATATTGTATGGGCCTCTTAAGAATTTTACCCCCACTCCTCCTTCCAACTGGCATGACTTTCTTTGTATTGTATGGGCCCTCTTGTACCGATGCTTGTACAATATTGTATGGTTCCAACTGCAGACTTTCATTGTATGTGTATGGGCCTCTTTACCGATGCTTGTACAATATTGTATGGGTCCAAACTGGCATGACTTTCTATTGTATTGTAGGGCCTCTGCTTACCGCTGCTTGTACATTGTATGGGTCCAACTGGCATGACTTTCTATGTATTGTATGGGCCTCTTGTACCGATGCTGTACAATATTGTATGGGCCTCTTAAGTATTTTTTACCCATCGCTTCCTTCCAACTGGCAGACTTTCTGAGAAATCAAGCATACTCAGTAATAACTATAAGTTGCACTGGAAGGGGGAATTTCCCACCATGCATACATGTTCCAACTGTACAAATTCAGTTACAGGCAAAACTGCACCCAGCAGAAGGGTTTATGATAATAAGGCAATTGAGTGACAGCTGAAATGTAAGCTGCTTCAGACTGTATATTGAAGAAATAGGGGGACGATCAACAAAAAAATAGTACAGTGATAGTTGGGAAGATTTAGAGTTTCCAGTAAGGGCAATTAAAACAAACAAACAATTTATCAGTCTTTGTGCTATTGACCTAATAATTGTGTTCATGGGATGCTTTACCAATGAAAGTGTACTCTATTCAGTATGCTTGTGAAGGTCCTCATTTCATCCGGGAATGGTATATCTGTTGTATTCAATTAGAATCAACTGGACTTGAAGTTTAACATTCTGAATTGAGAAAGCCAGTTCGGATGACTAGCGAAACGTTCTTCAAGAACTAAACTTCAAGTCAGTTGATCTATTGGAATACAAAACAGAGAAAACTCTATTCATTCATTGTGGAGCCTTTATTGTGTGATGAGAATACATATAATTTATGGGACGACATGTTTATTCCAACTTCTTGATGGAACTAAAACTTTCCTGAAGCCTGGAGGTGGTTGTCCAAAAACTTATTTTTACTTACACACAGTCAGGAGCAATGTCGCTGTGTTTAGGACCTTTGCACTCCTAGACCTGTTTACAAAAAAAAGCCATGGCCAATAACTAACTAGAATAAATTCTGTTTATTTGTTCAATGTGCCAAGAGACATACAGTATCATGGAAAAGAGAAGTAAACCGGAGAGGAGCAGCACGTAAACAAGATCACAGCCTCTTCTGAAGACCAATACTGGCCATCCACCCAGTCTTGTCCCATATGATGGACTTCTTTCCTGGGCCTTTTTTTTTGTTCATTTATTTATGTTATTAAGAAGTCTGATCCAAATGCAGTCACGGTCCCGTGGTTATCATATGACATGACACATGTTGTACATAAATCACAGTTATTAATAAAACAGATGGCCCTTTAAACATAAAGTAATAAGACACTATAAAGAGAAGAATCGCAGATTCTCCTCTTACAGTTGCCCTTGATCACGGCACCTGTATAATTTAATGATTCTCTTTGTTTAGTTATTATAGGATATGTCAAGAAACGGGTTCCAAAATGAAGCAAAAAAATGATCACATCAAATCACAGAGGACAAGGAGAAGAAAAAAAAAGAAAATTTGTATGGGAGAAAACCTATCCAGATCTAGATATCGGAACGTAGAAAGTCCCAGCATGTATCGATAAACGGAGAGAATAGGAACCTCTAGGTCAGAACAGATCAAAAGAGTCAGCTGTTGGGGAAGTTTTAGAAAAGTTGAATGGGCAAAGCTGACATTTCAATTCTCTGACCTTCCCTGGTGAGCGTAGACTTCAACTATTAATTTTGACCTTAAAATACCTTCCAATCCTTCAAACCTCAGTTAAAATAGACAAGAGTCAAACGCAAAGAGGCACAGAGCCAAACAAATGCTTGTGAGATAAAGTCCCACGTAGGGACTCAGAAGACTTGGATCCAGTCCTAGACAGAGAATATTTGTTTAGGATAAAAGCAAGAACAGTCACATGTAGGGTGAAAGACCCATCCAAAAAAACTACAACAATGCAGACAATTTACTCCATATAGTGAGGGACCAAAGAGGCCAGTGGAATCACCCCCAGCCCCAATGGAGTTAGTGTTCTATTTATAAGCCGTCTTGTTGTGTATACAAGGTAACCTGCTAATGACAGACATTTGCCAATGTGATTGTAGACACAGTGAGTAACGGAACATGGAATCCTTCCTGTGATGTAGAACTAACCAGAGTTAGGCCTTCTGGCTGGTACATGTTATTTTAGTATTTCCCCAGTGTGATATTTGTCCCTTATTAATATGTTATGGGACTTTTGACAGCTTAAGAAGCAGAATGTGATTTTGCGGATTAATTAGACGAGCTACACACAGTTGCCAGTATTGTCCTGTACTTGTAGATAGAAGTTGTAGATTGTAGAAGCTTTATTCACATTTTTAGATTTATTTTTCTAACTTCTTTGCAGTGTTCAATTTCTCATAGACTAGATTTTCACCCCTTGGCTCCATGTAGATGTCCCAATACTGGGCTGTCAAAGCCAGCTCAACTCTCTGCAATATTTCCAGACTTTCCATGGAAGCAGCACTCTGCAAGGACAATCCCTTGAGGGGCAGGTCTAGATCGGCATTACTAGTGGTTTGATGCCTCGTTATTGACATGTATATGGAAACCAGGGATAAGGACCCACCATGGGATCCAGCAGGGGAGGGGGGGGTTATAGGGTATAAATTCCCTTTAGTAAAGATAGATTCGGAAAACATTTACTTGTATTAGTGAGTTTCCCCTTCGAGGGAACAGGAAGCAAAAACCAGCAGTTGGCTAACTCTAGAGGAATTTCTCACCTTTTCCCTCTAGTCACTTCCTTACCTCATTGTGCTTTACTCTGGAGGAGAAAGTGTCTCTCCAATGGGCTTCCCTGTCTTCTGTAATGTGCAGGGCGTAACCAGGAGTTACCGTCGTCCCCCAGCAATTACGATGGGGCCCCCTCCCTGCTATATCTACTGCAGTTTTCTGGGTGGAGGCTTGTAATCTATTCATAGGGACAGTAAGAAGATACCCCCTTGGCTCCTGGGCTACCCTTCGGTCAACAGGGCCTTCTCCCCTAGTAGTTACGCCCCTGCGTAAGGGGGAGGCTAAATGGATAGTGAGTGGACATCTAGATTTTTCTGGTCTTTGTAACTTTATACAGTACTTGGATGTGCCCACTACAAATAAACAATGGACTCTTATATCAGGTAGTGTGCTGTGACCATCTAAAACCAGATTTAAATGAAGACTTACCAAAAAATAATATACGTCTCTCAACTGTTCCTCTTATCAGGGACACTACCCATTCTATAGTTACCACAGTCCTGGATTCAAGGGACAATCCCAATTAAACTCCTGGAAAATGTCCCAATGTCCCAAAAAAGAGGACAGAACCTCCAACAAAATATGTGAAAACTTATCCTGCCGTCCTCAGCAAGGTCAGAAGAACAAAAACATTCAACCAAGTGTCATAGGAACATGATATTGTGATGTAATAAAGTGCAATGACCTCATATAATAAAATCACACTCTGCTGATTAATGGCAAGGAAAAATAAGGGACATGGTTTTTTAAAGAAGAAGGTGTGGCCAACATGGACACTTTGTTTGCTATTAGGTCACCATAATGAGCTTTTTGCACATTTTTGAAAATGTCGGCAATTAGGTATCTTATTCCCAAAAAATATCCAGACTGGTTTAAAATTGATATAAGGACAGGATTTCTATTATCTAACAAATTTCATAGCACAAACAGAAAATGAGCACACCATAGCCTAATATAATACACCACACACAACACACCACACACCACACACACAAGGGGTGTGGCGATCATTCTACCAGTTATGGGGCATCTGGGTTGTACTGGCACCTTGACCTCCGTTGACATGTTTTTATGGCCATAGAATATCTAGGTCAGTAACGGAAGAACCTTGTGTTCTGACCTGTAGGGAAGAGGCAGTAGGATATGGTTATGCTGACAAGATGGAATCTATAATATTTATTAGTGCAAGAGAGAAAGGGCAAGTAAATCCCATATTAAAGAACCATTTATCGCATCATAACCTGGTTTCATATGCTTGTTGTAATAGTAGGGGGTCTCTTAAGCTTATTACTATCTGATCCTACACGTTAAAGACATTGGCATTGGCTAGTTCTTCTATGGGGGTTTCTAGTGCTGAAAAGATCACCCAAGGCATTTCCCGTAATATCAACTTTATCTTATTAGCAGAAATCTGGCACCCTCTTTAAGCACTGGCAATAAAAAAATAAAATAGTCCACCATGTGTCTCTGGGGATTAGACAGCAGGCAATGCATATCTTTTTTCTCAAATAAAACAAGGCCCTGTGCTCGGTCAGACAGTTAGGCACTGATCAAGCACAGAAACTGAACGTTCTAACCGTGCGTCTTCCTGGAATAAAAACTCGCTCGGCTTGGGGGAAGCAAAAAACTAAAATTGCAGGTTCCAATTGACCAAGAAATTTCCCATACTCCATTTTGTATTTTTTAAGAGATGTTATACACTAGATCCAGAAATAAGCAGGCTCTAGTTTATAGAATACTGTGCAGTATTCCAAGAAACCAGTGTGAATCATGGCAATAGGAGACCTTGGCAATTTACATTTCTAAACTAGAACTTGGAATGTTAAAATCAGAGTGATGAAGCACCTGACACGGAATCAGGCCCGAACAGTTTAACCTCCTACCCACCAAATGGACTTGTTTTTACAGACCCAGAAAGGTGGTGGGTTATGGTTTGAGCTGGACAGTAGTTGGGCATAATATCGCAAAGCTTGGGTTTAAGCAACCAATCAGTATCAATAATAGAAGCTAGAGCAGTAAAAGATTTGATGGCTTTATAAGAGTCACGCACTTGTAACCAAGATCAGGCTTTGGTCATATTGCCAGGGGTGCCCCACCCATGAAGCAAACTGAAACATTTGCTCAGGGTGCGCCCCTGCGGAACACTTAAAAGGCGGCAGTTAAAAAATCCTCCTTCCTGCAATACCGCATTTCAGCCACCAGTCCACCATCAGTGTTAAGTCAGCCCCCAGTCAGTGTTAAGTCGGCCCTCCAGTTCACCAGTCATTGTAAAGTCAACACAGCATACCCACCTCCACAAGCCATGTCTGATGTTCCATGATAAAGCCAACGCCCGCTCCATGTGTCATCCCCGTCTGCGATATGCGGCATTTAAAAGTGTTTTAGGTGTCAAAACTATAGGAAACACCCTGCCATATTGCTTCATAAAAAAACACATGTCCAGGGAACATGATCAACAAAGTTTATCTAGACTTATGTAATAGAACTTAAAGATCTTTCCATCTGGGAAAATCTCAGTCCTACCAACATGTTACTATATTTACTCAATGATGATTAATGGATCCAGACCCATGAGCTTAGTTGCTAACACTTTCTGATGAAAGGTTAATTAAGTTTTAAACCATGTCTACTTATCACTTCATCATAACTGGAAATAAACATGTACAGGATGCCATGTCCCAAGGGACCAACTTTATTCTGTCCTTTACTAATACTTTAAAGTGGTACAAACACAAAAATGTGCTGGAATATAAAGCACCACAGAATGTAGAGCAATTTTGCCCAAAACTATCCAAACTTATTAACATTTGAAAGCTAACATCTGTTGGTTGAGGCAAATTACTGGTAGCACCATCTTTAATGCTAAGAACTTTATTGAATCTCCTGTCCTTTTGCACATTATGTCTAATCATCCTATCTATTTAGTTATATATGTCGACGATGGGGCATAATGGGTTAATACCTTTTTGGATGATGTCATTGCATACAGCAGTAGGAGGATTCTTATAGGAAATTACGGGGTGGAAACTTGGAAGGGCACTTTACTCACACTATTTTAAACAATTTAAATGAAAAGTTCATCAGTTTGGGAATCATTTGAGAGCCACAGCACTAGATTCCTGCTAATCAATTTACAACCGGTTAGCATGATTTTAAAGGGCATGTCCACCTAAAAAATGCCCCAGGTAAAGGGCAGGTAAAAATTACTTTCCTGTGCGCTGTAAAGGGCCGAAGTATTCACGCACCCACACTGAGTTTTCACAGTGAGCCGTGAATACTTTGCACTGATGGCCATGACATAACCTGATGGCCCTGACTACAGAGAAAACCCGAAGTCTGTGAGCCCACAGAGGAGGACGTGAGAGGGAGATGGAGATAAACAGGAAGGATAGCTCGTCTAAGTAGGTATGGGAAAGGAGAGTATAGCCTATTTAGGGGCCTAACCTGCAGGCATTTTTCTGTACGTCGAAATACCCTGGTATTGGTCTTCTCACTAGTTCAGAAGTAACTGTACGGTCAAAACAAAAGCGGTAATAGCGGTATTATTTTCAACAGTAAAAACGGTTATCTGACATTACTGATAAAGGTTGAGGATTCACCATGTAATAAATTTATTGTCCCCTTTAAAAATGCTAATACAGTACATATCCTACAAAGAGTGTGATGATTGGTGCTGTTTTCTGTTTTTGTTGGTCATCAGGATCTGTCAATGTTATCTACATTCAACTTTAGGGCTGGTGGAAAATGATAATGTGGATGGGGAAAAAATGTGTTACCAGAGCAAAGGATCTTGGGAAAAAGTCGAGAAGAAGGTCTCACAATGAATTTTTAAGTGTTAATGTTTTTAAAGTTACACACACAAAATAAGAAATCGTCTCTGAATAAGTTTATTTAGAAGCCACTGATGTTATATCTGTGTATTCCGTTAGATCAAGTGGATTTGAAGTTTGATTATTGAAGACCGTTCACTAGCCACCGACTGGCTTTCTCAATACAGAATGACTTGAATCTGTTCGCAATAAATACCCTGGAATGTCCTAATTAGCAATGACAGCCAGGTGTTAGGGACCTCCTGAATGCTAGGTGCTAATTGCATTGTGGCTAAGAGGTGTACATGCCCAGGGTAAGGCAGTACAGCATGGTACATGGCAGACAATTGGTGTTGAAACCCCCACCTCTAGATCCAATGACTCGAGATTGGGTGGCTATCGAAATGTCTTCAAGTCCAGTTGATCTAACAAATACAACAGATATACGACCTGAGTAGTAATGAGAACCTTCACCAATGGTATATTAAACCTAATGATGTGAAAATAGTGACCATGTCAGTACAACAGTCAAAAACCCATGTCTAGTTCAAGCTGTGTACATACAGAAATACATATCTGCTTAAAGCTATTTCAACCTTTCACCCTAACTAATCAACTAACTTGACTTATCAACCGTCATATGGAAGATTCTTATTGCGGCAAGAACATTAAGATGTGTTTGACCTGGTGTGAACACGATCCGCTGTAGCCTATACCCAACTGATTTCAATAGAACATAAGGGTTTAACTTGGACACTCTGAACACTGTGAAACATCCAGGACCATACTATACCTACACACACTAGGGTTACATGGGACATTCACAGAAGCAAAACCTTCTGTAGATGATGATGTGGATTTATGAAGGTTCCTGAACAGTCTTTAAAGGAAAATGCCATTCTAAACATTAAAAATATTTGCTTATAGTTTTATATCTTTTTTTATGATGTTGCCAGTAGAGATGGGGAGATGTGAAAGTTTGGATGAGAAAATGTTATTTAACAAAGCTGACACACGTAGGGAGAGTTGGGTGCATTCAAGTTAACTGCTATTGAAAACAATATAAGGCACAGTACCTAGCCCAGGTCAGTGCGACTGTACTGTGGGCCACCAGGAAACACCAGTACCTGCGGTTTGTGGTAAGACAGCCTGTGTTAGGTAACTGGCACTTACATTGATTCTATGAATGGGCCATAGTGTATGGCCAGCATAGGACCGATCACTCTACTTCTTGTTCCACTGTTATTTCAGCCTGTCCATAAAGACCACAGGATAGGCTACAGTATACGCGCCATGTTGGATTACTTGGACCAGCTGATCTTATATACTAGCCAAAGGCTGTTGATATGCACGCGTATTCAGGGATTAGGAGTGATTGGAGGAGGTCTGGGGGTGGGGTGTGTGCATTGCGTAGCTACCAGGGGTGCAGAGGATGAGACCGAACTAGGGTCCTTGGCCAAGAAGGGCCCTATTTGTGCTAAGTTTCCAAAACTTCCTGTCTGTGAGCCAACTGTTTTACCAGTGGTCGGTGTACAAAGCATTTTACCATTGTCTGTGTGCCAAGCATAACCAGTGCCTGGTTGTTTGCAGTGCCAGTTTCCCAACCAGTTTCTCAGTGTCCGATGCCAAGCATTTAACCAGTCTTGTGCCAACTATTTTACCAGGGTTATATACAAACCATTTTACCATGATTATTTGGCTTGCAGTGCCGATTTTGTTTGCGGTGGTTTGGGGGGCCATGCCCAAATTTTGCATCAGGGCCATAAGTCTCTAGCTACGCCCGGTGTGCAGGGAACGAGGGTTACACGGGGTGATCTGTTGGGTTAGAATGATGGGAAACAATTCAACCTAATTAACCAAAAATATCCTCAACAGCAAATTATCAAACTATCAGGGAGATCTATAAAAGTCTTATTGAAAATGGTGCTAATTTGCCCAACCCAATACGATGTTAGCTTTCAAATGGAAGCTAACATTTGACTGGTTAGGGCAAAATTAGCACCATAAACAATAAGAACTTTTGTTACATTGCCCTCTATGTGTTAACCCCTAACAGTTTAATTGGAACAGTTATTCACCTCGTCATGTGTTTCCCGTGTTCCAAAACTCTTGCCTCACTAGAAGCCTCTAATATTCCACAGTTATGTTTTAATAACAGACAAGTGGGGGGAGTTGCTGTAAAGCAAATAGTGTAGAAGGAAATAAATTATCACACGGTATGAGTTGCAAGGCCACGGGATATGAGAATATGGTGCCCATGGCCAGACTTTTAACTCTGAGTGTTGATGACAGGAAGGAGATGTGTGTCAGTCAGTTTAATTCATCCGTCATCAGGCAGATCTGATATCCTGTACGTGTATCATGCCTGTGTTGTGCTGCCACAGAGCAATACTCTAAACTGTTGTTCACATCACAGAGATTCGTGTCCATGCTACAGAATCTTTCATAATAGTATTTGGAAGGATAAGTTCACCGTATACAATTGTAAACTATTTAAACCATTACCTTATCAATTCGCAAACCTCAGCACTGCGGGTTTACCCTCAGGACCCACAGTTGACTGGAGCCAATTTACACAATCATGTCCACATTGTAGAAAAAGATACTAATAAAAAATTAAATATAAGTATATAATTTTATTTTACCTTTTTGGGGAGGATAAGGCAGCTACACAGCAACATGGATTGGCCTTTAAAGGACACTATACTCATGCAGTAATTGACTTCTCTCTAGCTCCTCCCACAGTTAGTGTCCCTGACAACTCTTATCTCTGGCAAATTGAATAATATGAAGGGTGGGCAGATTGGGGAGGAGCCAGAAGGCAGTCAGTTACTGCATCAGTTTCCCACAGAGCTGAATGAATGAGTTAAAGGGTAACTGGTCTCCAAATTCTTGCAAACTTGTTAGGATCATATAAAAGCCAGATATCCCACCCTGCCAAATGTGGCTTCCAGGCAGGGTGGGGAGAAGGGGGTAGGAAAGGAGTGCCTGGCGGGTCATCATGACTTCAAAACGCCCCCGCGGGGGGCAGGGTAGGTTTGGCACGTGACGTGTATTACATCACAAAAGAGGTGTGGTTAGGGGGTTTGGTGGCGAAAAAGGGGCATTCTGGAGGCGGAGACTCTAGGTAAGTTCAGGTCACGGAGGCCTTCCATCTGCCATATAAACCTAAATCACATCTCTAGATAAAATTTGTGAGACGTTGTGCTGGGAAAGGTTCAGCAATATTACTACCTGCTTGAACACTTATTGTTTTCAACCATGTGACTAGCCTCTACCTGCATTAATAGGCTCCGCATCTCAACAGTACCCAGGTAATTCCTGTTTTCCCCAACATTAAGTCTAAACTGAGCATGCTTCTCCCCTGGGACAGAAGGGTGGGGCGGAGTTCAGGTGATGTCACTCAACCAACTGTAAGCAGGAATTTTGAACATTCACCCCAATATAATTTCTCACAAGCTGCAGATGGATGTGATTGTCGGCTCATTTTAAAGGAAATACTGCAGGCTTTCATTTAATTCAAATTGTTTGATGACCACAGTTGCCCTTTCACAAGCCAGACATCCTAACATCCTCCAGTCCCTGCAGCGCTGTGGGTTCAGTGACCACGGAGCAGGGTTGCCAGATGTCCTGATTTCGATAGGACAAGGACAAATTCCATGTCCCATATTCAAGGTTTCACTCTGGCAACACTGATTGAAAAGGACACGGAGATTGTCAACTCTTCTATCTATTCACCAAGCCCCAAAAGAACCAACTACTGCCAGCACAATAAACACTCTCCTCTTCTCCTGACCCTGACAATATTCATGGTCCAGGCACCAAGATCTTATGTTTTCAGGGGGCCACACAAGTTCGACATTGGAAATAAGGATCCTTAAGTTTGGGTTAAGATTCTGGATCCATGAAAGACTTTAACTTTTAAAGGACAAACTAACTTTCTCTTATAGCCATATTCCTTTCCCTTGGTCACAGACAGATAATTCCCATTTTATTGTATAGTCAATCTTTTCATCTGTTTTCTCTTTTTGATAAGCTTCTGCTATGTAATGATCCAATACGACTGCCAAGCTGGAACATTTATAAAAACACAGGCTGCGATGGTCTCAGTCTAGGGTGTGCATGAATGTTTAGCTCATGCTTATAAACAAGACGTATTTAAAAGATCATGAGCCCAGCATATCTCTGGTGACATATCTTCCTAAAATTAAACCGGCAGACGCCTGCAAAATATCACTGGATTTAACCAATAAAACGCGTTGGAGTAAGTTGTTTACTGGTATCTCTCCTGAAATATCGTGTGTGCTGTATCTTGTGTAGATCATGGCTTCCTCTAAAGCAATTGGATGAATATGTGTTTGTGCGACATATGATTCTGTAGCCTAAGCAGATGATTGCCATAGTTTCTGATCCGTTCTACTGGATCAATAAACAATGCTGACGCATGAGGAGATGGTGGCGACCCCCTTACTGTCTGGGTCCCCTCCATGGTCACAGGGGTGGCGGTAGTTACACCACTGCACACAGGTTAGATCTCATTCCCAATTAACTTAAAGGGGAAGTTCAGTGCAAATACATTTACTTTTCAGAAAATAGAGAGTGTTTTTTCATCCCATGACCTTAATCTGCCCATTCAATTATGTCTGTGTATAAATAAATGCAACCGAAATACTGACTTCCTGTTTGCAGGACCCCTAATAGAGACCATTATGGACTTGCCCTTGTCCCAGCGCCGGGTTGATTCAGTTGCTCAGTAGAGATTGAGCATGTGTGACCCATCCAACAGCATCAGTAGAAATTACTGTTAGGAACATTCCAAGGAAGTGGTGCATCCTGGGAAGAAGGGCCGTTAGAACCTGAAATGTCAGCTCACTATATACAACAGCAGGGAACAGCAAAGGGTATGAAATCAACTGATTTTTCAAAATGGGAGAGAATATGTAGAATAACTAAGAAGGCATTACACAAACTAACAATCTAACAAATATTGATAATTTCCACTGAACTGTCCCTTTAAAGAGGGTTAAAAAAGGGATAGGTGGTTGTAAAATTTGGAAAGTAGCCTATGTTTTTTCTGGGTCCTAAAACGTATTGATACCAAGTCTCCAAATTGTCGGGCAGTTCGGGAGTTTTTTGGAATATACATACACACATTGATTTTTATACATACAGAGAAGGTCCTTGTTACATGAGAATCACCTGGGTTTTATTTATTATTTAACTTTTTTCTCTTTGATGATAAAGACATAAAGCTGAAATTGAAAAAGATTAGGCAGCAAACCTCTTAAGTTGGGCACACACCGCACTTCTGACCGGTCACATGGGGGATGCTGTAATAAAAGGATCAAAAGATTGCCAATCCTATTAATTTGCAGCACCAATCAGATGTTAGCTTTTTACTGAGTTACTGCAATTAGATCACATCTGATTGGTTCCTGCACACTAATAGCATAGGGAATGTTGGCACCTGTGACCTGAGAAATTGGAAAGTCCAGGCAAGTAATGTTTAAGGAACATTAGAAAGCCAGTGACTTGTAGTGTCCTTTGTTTTTGGGTGGCAAAGTCACATGACAATGAAGACCAAGGATGGTGATGACAGAACTGTACACCCTACCCCATCCCACCCCCATGCAAGATTTTCCTGTAACACAAGTGTCTTGTTTCCTAGGTGCAAATCCCTAATAATTTGTCTTCAAAAAATATAGATGTAACTGTCCAATAGAAAGAGCCGTCTGTGTGTTACGATCCTGAAAATCCAACAAGGAAATCGTACACCAGGATTCCATGCAAAGGTCTTCTGCAAATGAATCCACACTACCTCTGGCCTAAATAAAAGCCATCGAAGAGGCCAGCTACAAACATCCGGAGGCTGATGCAACGAGAAGTGCAAACATTTGCCTGTGGTATAAATTTGTAGCAAGCAATTGGATGTTAGCTTTTTACTAGGGATGAAATCCGTTTCCGAGTCAACTCAGTTCCAAAATTCCAAAAGGATTGCAGAACTTTTCTAGAATTTTCGATAATTACTTTATAATTAACGAATTTTAGAAATCGAATGTTCGGAAATGATCAAACCGATCAGACCGATATCTAGAGAACGGAATACGTGATGCCTCATTTTTTGTGTACGTGAACCCTCGATACCGATTGGATGCAAGGCTTCATTGGCTGCAGTCTGTAAAAGAATCTTGAGAAAGGATCTTGGTCGATCCGAAACATGGTGCACTGAAGCACTGAAATAAATGAAGGATTCTTGCAGTTAATTACTGCGTGAAGTCTCCTTCCTATTCAGCTTGATTGCTTAATTGCTGCGGGACCAGGGCAGAGGGAGTTGAGACCCAACAAAAGGGAGTTACAGATGTGGGATATGCCTAACCTAGGGCAAATTTGAATGTACCAGTCACAGTGGGCAAGGTTTTATGAACCTTAAAACTCACTGTGGGCAATTTGTATGTACCAGTCACTGTGGGAAAACTTGTATGTACCAGTCACTGTGGGCAAGCTTATATGTACCTACACTAACTGTGGGCAAATTTGTATGTATAAGTCACTGTAGGAAAACTTGTATGTACCAGTCACTGTGGGCAAGCTTATATGTCCTTACACTCACACTGGGCAAACTTGTATGTACCAGTCACTGTAGGCAAGCTTTTATGTACCAGTCACTGTGGGCAAATTGATGTACCAGTCACTGGGGCAAACTTGTATGTTCCAGTCACTGTGGACAAACTTGTATGTTCCAGTCACTGTGGGCAAACATGTATGTTCCAGTCACTGTGGACAAACTTGTATGTTCCAGTCACTGTGGACAAACTTGTATGTTCCAGTCACTTTGGGCAAACTTGTATGTTCCAGTCACTGTGGACAAACTTGTATGTTCCAGTCACTGTGGGCAAACTTGTATGTTCCAGTCACTTTGGGCAAACTGTATGTTTCCAGTCACTGTGGGCAAACTTGTATGTTCCAGTCACTGTGGGCAACTTGTATGTTCCAGTCACTTTGGGCAAACTTGTATGTCCAGTCACTGTGGACAAACTTGTATGTTCCAGTCACTGTGGGCAAACTTGTATGTTCAGTCACTTGGGCAAACTTGTATGTTCCAGTGACTGGGACAAACTTTACTGGAATAAACTTTTTTTTATGCAAAATAGAAGTTGAAGTTTGTATTGCAATGATTTAAAAAAAATGTAAACTGTCTCAGTCTGTTGCACCAAAATGTGAAGTCTGTGACTGTCTATCTGAGGCAAGGAGGAATTTTTTAATGTTAATATGTTGTATGTGCTATGTGGCCCGTGATGGGGGAATGGATGAGGGGTGTCAGGGAGACTATATGGAGTACCCCACACAAGTTTCTCTAGATTGCTTTGATTTTGCCCATATTAGTGTATACAGCCTCAGAGAGTAAAATGTAAAATATATTAAAAAGATGTACCAACTTAGGCTTGATTAATGAGTTGTTTAATTAAGTTTATTAATCTATAGGAATTTATGTATTCAAATTAATTTAATATATTTAACTGGGTATGGCTGGTAATGGGTGTGGTTTGTAGTGGGTGGGGCTACTAGTGGCTTACGGCAGCAAATGATCTGTGCCTACATGCTCCTGACAACTAAATCGGCACTGACTATGCAGCTATGGAAGAAGAGGAGGAGAGTTCATTAATTCCTTCTGAACACCAGAGGTCACACTTCCTAAACAGAAAACAGAGTTATAAAAGATCAGGCATGTTTTATTCCCCATGAAATGTCTTCCCCCCGCGATTTTCGCTAAAAGGAAATCGCGGGAACGCGAAAATTCCCACGATTTCCGATGCGCATGCGATTGCGCGTCCGTTCGCATTTTGGTAACGCATGTGTTCACCATTTTTGGTGCGTTAACGCAGCGTTTCCATAACGCGAAAAGGCAAAAACGCATGCACGTTTTCGAACGCAAACGCGAACGCACAGAAAAGCGCACACAATCGGGTGCGAAACGCTCGCAATTTGTGTGCGATTCCTGTGCGTTGCAGTGTGGCCTCAGCCTAACGTAACTTTTCCTTGCCTGGTCTAACTTCGCCAATCAGCTGTATTGACAAGACCAATAGCCAAATCGTAGACTGAAGACAGAGATGGAATTGGATCAGACTAACGAAGGAAAGTTAAGGTTAGTAAACAGCTGAGCCAGACTAACCCAGGGGTGAGGATCTAGTGGTTTCGTTCCTCAAACTGGGTACTTTTATGGTGAGAAAACGAGGGTAGTGGAGGAGTTAAGTATAAACTCCTTCAAGCTCTTGAAGTAAAAGTAAATTCTGATAACAAGTTACGTTTAGGTACTTCCCCATGTAATAAGGATCCAAACTCCTCTTCTTCCCAAGCTCCTCTGCTGCTGGTAAAACATCCCTGTGAGACAAATCTGTATTTGGCACCAGTGCCATAGACTTGAATGGTGAATTTGAATGGTTAAAAGTTATTTGTTATCTTTTAAAAAATAAAGAATATAGCAGTTCAGTTCCTCATTACATGGAGAATCACCTGAGCTTAAATAGATGTGTAAGCTCTACGGGGCAGGGACCTCATTACCTTTGTGGCAAGCCCTAGCATTTCTAATTTATATATATATTATATAATAGAAATATTTATAATATAATAATTTAATATATATAATTATATATTTATGTACTGACATGTATTTATCCCCTTGTATGACTTTATTGTATTTTAATACTGAACATCGCTGCGTCCCCAAGTGGCGCTATATTAACATATACATACATAAAAATGGCTGGGGCCACACTAGGACACAGTGCATGCAAAATGTCCACCCTTTACGAAGAAAACCAGGTTATTTTTCTTCGTAAATATTATTACAATAATTCTAAGCAAGCATTCTTTTATTATTTTGTGACCAGACAATCTAAAAAATAATAGGAATTTTTAAATAATTAACCACAGAATAAAATAATATCTTTCTTTTCCCCATCACCCAAGAATCTGCCCCATACAGCCAAGGAATGTGTAAATGTTTTACAGAGTGATTAATCAGTTAACGAAAGAATGTACAAGACACAAGGTGAGACCATGGATTGCACTCTCCCACTTTCCTTTAAGGAGACCAGTGGCACTGCAAGTGGGGGTCAACACCCAGTGGCTTCTGCCATTGATTTCCATTGACAGGCAAGTTTTTCAATTTGCTTCATGGGTGAAGCACCCCAAGAGAGAAAGACCTATAAAAATTTGCATGATTTTGCATTCCAGATCACCATCATTGATGCTTGGGACTTGTGCAATTAAAATTTCCCATTGGGCCGATAATAACATTTTTGGACAACGATGGTACGATTGTCTATACACGAACCTATGATCGTACGATATCGGCAGTGATTGGTGCGGTGAATGGGCCCCCAGTAGGGTAATGCTAATGGTCGCCATACATGCAATTATCCTGGAAAATACGGATATAGGCTTGTGTATTAGTGATCGGCATCGACCGTACTATTATCTTTCCCATCAGGTAGGCTCTCATGGGAGTTGTATAGAGGCTAAAGGTGGTTTAAAATTGCCAGCCATCTGCAATAATTATAACCCCTGCTGTGGGCAATAATCGCCATGTGTATGCGTTCAGTCTGGGGTTCTATGATCAATATTACAGCTGTAACCTTAGTTGTAAAGTGTTTTGAGAAATCCCGTTTGTCATTTGGGCAATGTTGTGGGTAAGTTATTAGTGTAGGCAGGGCTGGTTTGGGCAGGGCAACTGGGCAATTGCTCAGGGCCCCTGTGCCTTAGGGCCCCCCAGGCATGGACAGATCCCTGCACGAAGGTGGAAATTCTGCTAAAGCAAAGAAGCTACTGGTAAATGAACTCACATTCTCGTCTCCCAGAGCTGCTGGACCGGTATTAGCAACTTTTAGGGCTAGGTACGGAGAGACATAAACGTCTTTTTCTGTCTTAAAGTCACGTTAACCGATGTACCAAGGGTTAATGTGACTTTAAGCCATAACTTGTAGTGGTTGCGCGACACAGTGTATGCAAACCGCCACAAGGTATGTTCCAAGCCGAAAACGTCTCTTTAAAGGGACAGTTCAGTGGAAATTATCAATATTTGTAGATTGTTAGTTTGTGTAATGCCTTCTTAGTTATTCTACATATTCTCTCCCATTTTGAAAAATCAGTTGATTTCATACCCTTGCTATTCCCTGTGTTGACGTTAGCGAGCTGCCATTTCAGGTTCTAACGGTCCCTCTTCTTTCTAGGATGCACCACTACCTTGGAGTGTTCCAACAGTAATTTCTACTGATGGCTGTTGGATGGGTCACACATGCTCAGATCTCTACTGAGCTACTGAATCAACCCAGGGGCTTGGTCAAGGGCAAGACCATAACGGCCTCTATTAGGGGTCCTGCAAACAGGAAGTCAGTATTTCGGTTGCTCTTTTTTCTGAAAAGCATATGGATTGGCACTGTACTTCCCCTTTAAGATGGAATCTGCTAGCATTATGGATTCGGAATGGGTAACCCCATTCGCTACGCACTGAGAGTCCACTATCGGCTCAGTGCATTGCCTAGAGGAGGCAACAGAGAGCGATACCAGCTCTCCGTCCATAGCCCTGTTTGGATTCTATGCATCAGCTGAATAGCTCAGTCAGTTCCTCAGACAATGTTGCGAATACCGGCAGCTCTGGGGGTCGGAATCTGCCGTACAAAGGGGGTCGGTATCTGCCGTACAAAGGGGGTCGGTATCTGCCGCACAAAGGGGGTCAGTATCTGCCGTACAAAGGGGGTCAGTATCTGCCGCACAAAGGGGGTCAGTATCTGCCGTACAAAGGGGGTCGGTATCTGCTGCACAAAGGGGACTGGTATCTGCCGAACAAACGGGCTGGTATCTGCCACACAAGGGGGGGAGGGTAACTGTGGTATAAAGTGTGTTCGGTCAGCCCCCCAGCTCCACTAGGCAGTTACAGCTAGCCCCACCAGATCCATCACCCATTATAACCTCCCTCTTCACCAGCCAGTGTTGCAGCCACCCCTCCAGCTCCACCGGATAGTTACAGTGCCCTCCAGTAGCCAACATTAGTTAGCCCTCCAGATCCACCGCCCAGTATTACAGCCAGCCTTTCAGCATCAGTAGCCACTGTTACAGCCAGCCCTCCAGCTCTACCTGCCACTGCTTCAGCCAGCCACCAGTAGCCAACATTAGTTAGCCCTCCAGATCCACCGCCCAGCGTTACACCCAGCTTTCCAGCTCGACCCAGCCACTGTTACAGCCATTCCTTCAGCTCCACCAGCCATTGTTACAGCCAGCCCATCCAGCCCTACCTGCCACTGTTACAGCCAGCCATCCAGCTCCACTGGCCACTGTTACAGCCAGCCCTCCAGCTCCACTGGCCACTGTTACAGCCAGCCCTTCAGCTCCCGGCCACTGTTACAGCCAGTCTCCAGCTCCACCGGCCACTGTTACAGCAGGCCCTTCAGCCTCAGTAGCCACTGTTACAGCCAGCCCTTCAGCTCCACCGGCCACTGTTACAGCCAGCCCTTCAGCTCCAGTAGCCACTGTTACAGCCAGCCCTTCAGCTCCACCGGCCACTGTTACAGCCAGCACTCCAGTAGCCACAGTAGTTAGCCCCCCCAGATCCACTGTTACAGCCAGCCCTTCAGCTCCACCGGCCACTGACAACCAGCTCCATCACTACCGGCCACTGTTACAGCCAGCCCTCCAGCTCCACCGGCCACTGTTACAGCCAGCCCTTCAGCTCCACCGGCCACTGTTACAGCCAGCCCTCCAGCTCCACCATCCACTGTTACAGCCAGCCCTTCAGCTCCATTGGCCACTGTTACAGCCAGCCCTCCAGCTCCACAAGGCCACTGTTACAACCAGCCCTTCACTCCAGTAGCCACTGTTACACCTAGCCTCAGCTCCACCAGCCACCGTTACAGCCAGCCCTCCAGTAGCCAACATTAGTTAGCCCCCAGATCCACTGTTACAGCCAGCCCTTCAGCTCCACCGGCCCACGTTACAACAAGCCCTCCATCTCTACCAGCCACTGTTACAGCCAGCCCTCCAGCTCCACCGGCCACTGTTACGCCAGCCAGCCCTCCAGCTCCACCGGCCACTGTTACAGCCAGTCCTTCAGTTCCACCCGGCCACTGTTACAGCCAGGCCTTCTGCTCCTCCGGCCACTGTTACAGCCAGCCCTTCAGCTCCACCGGTCACTGTTACACCAGCCCTCCAGCTCCACCAGCCACTGTTACAGCCAGCCCTCCAGCTCCACCGGCCACTGTTACAGCCAGTCCTTCTGCTCTCCGGCCTCTGTTACAGCCAGCCCTTCAGCTCCACGGGCCACTGTTACAGCCAGCCCTTCAGTTCCACCGACCACTGTTACAGCCAGTTCTTCAGTTTCACGGCCACTGTTAAAGCCAGTCTTCAGTTTCACCGGCCACTGTTACAGCCAGTCCTTCAGTTCACCGGCGACTGTTACAGCCAGTCCTTCAGTTTCGCCGGCCACTGTTACAGCCAGTCCTTCAGTTCCACCGGCCACTGTTACAGCCAGTTCTTCAGTTTTCACCGGCCATGTTAAAGCCAGTCCTTCAGTTTCAACCGGCACTGTTACAGCCAGTCCTTCAGTTCCACCGGCCACTATTACAGCCAGCCCTTTAGCTCCACAGGCCACTGTTACAGCCAGCCCTTCAGTTCCACTGGACACTGTTACAGCCAGACCTTCTGCTCCAACGGCCACTGTTAACAGCCAGCCTCTCCAGCTCCACCGGCCACTGTACAGCCAGGCCTTCTGCTCACCCGGCCACTGTTACAGCCAGGCCTTCTGCTCCACCGGCCACTGTTACAGCCAGCCCTTCAGTTCCACCGGCCACTGTTACAGCCAGCCCTCCAGCTCCAACTGCCACTGTTACAGCCAGACCTCCAGCTCCACCGGCCACTGTTACAGCAAGCCCTCCAGCTACCGGCCACTGTTACAGCCAGCCCTCCAGCTCCACCGGCCACTGTTACAGCCCGCCCTCCAGCTCCACGGCCACTGTTACAGCAAGCCATTCAGCTCCACCGGCCACTGTACAGACAACCCTCGCTCCACGGCCACTGTTAAGGCCAGCCATTCAGCTTCACCGGCCACTGTTACAGCCAGTCCTTCAGCTCCACTAGCCACTGTTGCAGCCAGCCCTTCAGATCCATTGGCCACTGTTACAGCCAGCCCTTCAGCTCCACTGGCCACTGTTACAGCCAGGCCTTCAGCTCCACCGGCCACTGTTACAGCCAGCCCTTCAGCTTCACCGGCCACTGTTAAAGCCAGTCCTTCAGTTTCACCGGCCCTGTTACAGACGTCCTTCAGCTCCACCAGCCACTGTTACAGCCAGCCCTTCAGCTCCACCGGCCACTGTAAGGCCAGCCCTTCAGCTTCACCGGCCACTGTTACAGCCAGTCCTTCAGTTTCACCGGCCACTGTTACAGCCAGTCCTTCAGTTTCGCCGGCCACTGTTACAGCCAGTCCTTCAGTTCCACCGGCCACTGTTACAGCCAGTCCTTAGTTCCACGGCCACTGTTACAGCCAGGTCTTCTGCTCCACCGGCCACCGTTACAGCCAGCCCTTAAGTTCCACCGGCCACTGTTACAGCCAGTCTCAGCTCTACCGGCCACTGTTACAGCCAGCCCTTCAGCTCCACCGGACACTGTTACAGCCAGGCCTTCTGCTCCTCGGCCACGGTTACAGCCAGGCCTTCTGCTCCACCGGCCACTGTTACAGCCAGTCCTCCAGCTCCACTGGCCATGTGTTACAGCCAACCCTTCAGCTCCATTGGCCACTGTTACAGCCAGCCCTTCAGCTCCACTGGCCACTGTTACAGCCAGGCCTTCAGCTCCACGGCCACTGTTACAGCCAGCCCTTCAGCTTCACTGGCCACTGTTACAGCCAGTCCTTCAGTTTCACCGGCCACTGTTACAGCCAGTCCTTCAGCTCCACCAGCCACTGTTACAGCCAGCCCTCACCCACCGGCCACTGTAAAGGCCAGCCCTTCAGCTTCACCGGCCACTGTTACAGCCAGCCCTTCAGTCCACCGGCCACTGTAAAGGCCAGTCCTTCAGTTTCACCGGCCACTGTTACAAGCCAGCCCTTCAGCTCCACCGGCCACTGTAAAGGCCAGTCCTTAGTTTCACCGGCCACTGTTACAGCCAGTCCTTCAGTTTTTCGGCCTGTTACAGCCAGTCCTTCAGTTCCACCGGCCACTGTTACAGCCAGTCCTTCAGTCATCGGCCACTGTTACAGCCAGCCCTTCAGTTCACCGGACACTGTTACAGCCAGGCCTTCTGCTCCTCCGGCCACGGTTACAGCCAGGCCTTCTGCTCCACCGGCCACTGTTACAGCCAGTCCTCCAGCTCCACTGGCCACTGTTACAGCCAGCCCTTCAGTCCATTGGCCATGTTACAGCCAGCCCTTCAGCTCCACTGGCCACTGTTACAGCCAGGCCTTCAGCTCCACCGGCAAACTGTTACAGCCAGTCCTTCAGCTTCACCGGCCACTGTTACAGCCAGTCCTTCAGTTTCACCGGCCACTGTTACAGCCAGTCCTTCAGCTCCACGGCCACTGTTACAGAGTAGCCCTTCAGCTTCCACGGCCACATGTAAAGGCCAGCCTTCAGCTTCACCGGCCACTGTTACAGCCAGTCCTTCAGCTCCACCGGCCACTGTTACACCACAGTCCTTAAGCTTCACGGCCTGTTACAGCCAGTCCTTCAGTTTCACGGCCACTGTTACAGCCAGTCTTCAGTTCGCCGGCCACTGTTACAGCAGTCCTTCAGTTCACCGGCCACGTGACGGCCAGGCCTTCTGCTCCACCGGCCACCGTTACAGCCAGCCCTTAAGTTCCACTGGCCCCTGTTACAGCCAGTCCTTCAGCTCTACCGCCACGTTACAGCCAGCCCTTCAGTTCCACGGACACTGTTACAGCCAGGCCTTCTGCTCCTCCAGCC
>JAACNH010002820.1:0-34737 GCA_019447015.1 Hymenochirus boettgeri
GTGTCTGTCCAGTGAAGTATTACCCATTTACATGCAATAGTAGAGGACTTTCCCTTAGTGTTGTCTTGTAGCAGTGAATCTATTAATCCATTACATGCAATAGTAGAGACTTCCCTAGTATTGTCTTGTAGTAGTGACTGTTATTCATCCATTTACATGCAATAGTAAGAGACATTCCCTTAGTGTTGTCTTGTAGTAGTGATGTTATTATCCATTACATGCAATAGTAGAGACTTTCCCTGTAAGTTGTTCTTGTAGCAGTGAATGTTAACCCATTTACATGCAATAGTAGAGAATTTCCCTTAGTGTTGTCTTGTAGCAGTGAATGTTATTAACCCATTTACATGCAATAGTAGAGAATTTCCCTTAGTGTTGTCTTGTAGTGTGAATGTTATTGACCCATTACATGCAATAGTAGAGACTTTCCCTAGTGTTGTCTTGTAGTTTGAAGGTTTAACCCATTTACATGCTTAGTAGAGAATTTCCCTTATTGTTGTCTGTAGTAGTGATGTTTTAATCCATTTACTTGCAATGTAGAGACTTCCCTTAGCGTTGTCCTTGTATTGAAGGTTTTTATGTTGTACTTCAGATTATAAAACATTTAATCTATGTTCATTTTCCTTGTAGCACAGACATCTCCCTGGTCCGTAGCATAGCAAAAACCAACGTACAGTGCAGTCTCTCATGATACCTGCATATATGTGTAACGGGGGAACACCCTCCTTCACAACAAGCTATGGTCCAAGTTATGATTATTGGACAGGATTTGCCAGGATGGTAAGAATATGCATCATACAAATTAGGATTTATTGTAGTTTCATGCATATTACTTCCAAACATTTGACTTTGGTCCTTAAAGGGCAATTATAGTGAGAAAATTGTTTTTTTTATTCCTTCTAATGTATCCTATAAGTCATCCCATCACCAGGGTACCTTTATTTTTCTTTAAATTCTCAAGTCCCCGAGATATAAGCCTTTGAATATGCTGTGATTTGTAGGCGCTCTGCTACACCTCATCTTCACTCAAGGCACACACCCACACAATCCAAAGCTCCCCTGCAGTACTGTCACACACTCTCCCCACACTATATGTACTATGTGCAACATAAGTCAAATGCTGTAGTGCTAAACAACAATCAATAAACCATTAACCCAGCATATGAGCATAACACCACTATAAACAGCCCCTCCCCCCAAAAAAAATCTTATATACATACAAACCAGTGACTCAAATGGAACCACAATACAGTATATATAAACAGTAATACAGACTAATACCAAACAGACACACAGTGCAATCTATGAAATATATAGACTAAAGCAAGAAATGTAACAGGACAACAAGCAGTGTACTGTGTTTGTGAAGGTCTCACACAAGCTGCTGTTACACTGACTCTCTCTTCAGTGATATGATCTCAGCTAAGCAGGGGAGAGATATGAACTTTAGGTAAAAAGTAAATAACAATTAGCAAACTTAGAGAACAGCAGAGTTCAATTATAACTTACTTGTAGAATCTCACACCACTTGTCCTCCTCTCTCCCCCTCTGCCCCTCCCTTCAGCATATTGCTACTTTATTCCAACTTGATTGCTTGCAGTTTAGCTCTGGAAGGAGGGGTCAACCGATGTCGCTTTTCATTTAAAGTCCTTTCAACTGACAATGTCTGACTCTGTATACAGCCCGTCACTGCTTGAGGGGGAGTAGACAGAGAGGGGAGGGACTACACAGCTTGGTACAAACTTCTGCCAGTGTGAAGAAACGAAGCCACACAGAAACATGAAAGTAAGGCAGCTATACTAAGTGATCATACATTGTATACAGACAAAGTTTTTTTTTTCACTATAGTTGCCCTTTAAAAACTGTACAAAAGACATGTAATTCAGCAGTCAACACTGGATAAGTAAAATGTAATTTACTTAATTTGTTCATTATTGCTGGGCATCTATGCTGGGTGGAATGTGTAATTCATATTACTCATTAATGCTCTCTTTTTGCTTTCTTATAGGATAAGGCTGGCTTTTTCTACATTGCGCTTTGGTCTCAATTACACTTGGGGCGGTGAAACTCCACGTGATGAAGGACACTGGCAGTTATCACCAAGACAAACCATCTGTTGGACCAAAGTACTCCAGTGCTGAAAATGCTGCTAATTCAGGGTAAGATATTTGCTGCACTAGTACAGCAAAGGTGGATAAACAACTACCAAAAGTTACATCTTACCTGACTGGTATCCCACGATGCTTTAAAGTCCTCGGAAGACTTACTACATCGTAGGATCCCAGTCAGGTAAGACAAAACTTTTTTGTATTACATATGCAAAATTGTTGCGCAATCTAAAGGTTATTAACAGAGATAAAGGAGCTGTGTCTTACCTCCTGTTTCTTCAATAAAATGTTCAGGAGCCGGGAACGAAGGGAAGGAACTTACAGGTCTCTCGCTCCTCCGCTGTGTCCTCTGACAGGTCCGATGGACTTAGTAGTCCATGCGCATGTGCAAATGCAAGCACACGCGCATAGAATACAGAGACATTTGTTATGGCAAATTGAATCAAGTACACTGTCCATCTTTACTTGCAACCCAAAGCAAAAAGGGAAGTATAATACTTGCTCCTCCCTCTTATTTAATTAAAATGTTTCTTTTACTATATGGGTCCTTTAAAGGACATGTCCACCCCCTAAACTAAAATGAACCCCTTACTGGCCCCACTATACAGTTTATGGTTCTTCTGCAATCCATGGTCAAGAGTCTAGGAAAGTGTAGAGTAGTGGCTGTCTCCTGTCCTAACGCTGCTGCCTTCTGTCTCTCCTCTGGGAGGGATGGTGACATCGCACAGAGCCCTTTCACCCCCCCTCCCGATCCCCCTCTCAAAGAATTATGTAGCGTAAAGCTTAGTACATATTGAGGGCATACCTCCCAACCCCACCCCAAAGTTAAAAAAATCTTTCTCTAACTGCATTTCAGCTCCTCCATTCTTTGACTGGAAACTTCTTGCTGTCTTCACGTAAATTTCTGCTCTATTCCTACTTTGGTTTTAACAGGTGAGTTTGAGGTTTGATGAACCTGATATCGAACTGCAGGCGGAAAATATCCTGATTACAGATGGTGGACTTCTTCAGTATAATTTACACTGTTTATTTTTTAAACATTAAGGCTTATTTAATATAAGGTACAAACATTTGCCTAGGCTTATATTTGCAGGAATCAGATGATACCTTTTTACTGGTCTACTACAGTGAAAAACATTTCGTAGCATCTGATTGGTTATTACAGATAACACACAAAGCAAACTTTGTTTGATTTGTGCATAAACTACACTATTCAAAATCTTCATATTGGAGATTGGGGTGATTGTAGGTAATTAAAAATGGATTAACCCTACTCTTTGGGGATTAAGATGATTACAGGGAAGATTATTGTCCTTGCCCATACTTTATCAACTAGAAAGAAGAATTATAAACTGTAATAATACTGTCAAAATGGCACTGTCTTTAAAGCTCTTACAATGTTGGGCTCCTAAAGGGCATGCACACCCCCAAACAGATACTTTACTCTCGGCCCTTTAAAAAGAGTCTCCAAAACAGATTCACTTTCCCGGCTCTCCTCTGCAAAAGTGTTACCTTCACCCCCTGTTGTGCATTTATGACTTGGCATGCATGTTTACGGGAAAGCCCAGTCAGTCACTGGATGTGATGTAATTGAACACAATGACACTCTGTTTCTGAGCTCAGCTCATGCGTCTGTACAAGCTTCATAAAAGGTACATACTCAATCTGTCATCTCTCCCTTACATACCAGATACCATGGAAATTACCCAGAAGTCTCTGTTGCTTATTTACATACTTTAACACACTGACATGGCTGCTGTATGGTAAGGAATATGGAATCAGTGAATGTCCCTGGTTTTCCGAGTTTCGCCACAAAAAACTTAATTATATATAATCTATGTAAGCCAACTCAATTTTTGTGAGCATTAGTTTGAACATTATCCCTTTATTTTTTCTTTGGTTAATCTAGGTTGGAACTGAGCTGCACCTTTCCAGCACAAAGCAATCATTACACTACATGGACATTTACGCTCTCCTGAGTTACCCGTCATGGTGCAAAGACATTGGCTGTGAGGCATGGAACGCTGATCTCCATGGTAAAACAGCAAAGCCTTTAACTAAAAATAAAGGACTCAATTCCTGCACTTCTAGCTACCATTAAATTGCCTGTGGTTCTGGCCTCTGATAGGTGACACATTGAACAAAGCGACAAGTTCTGGCTTATAATTTAACAGGTTTTCGTGCACTTTACACTACAGGGCAAAAAATGTCCTTAAGGGCATCTATAATGAAAAAAAAGTTATTTTAAATTGACCATTACTGGAAACTATAATTCTTCCCAACCACCACTGTACCATTTTTTTCTGTTGATCAACCTCTATTTCTTTAGATATCCAATCTAAAAACTCTTAATTTCAGCTGTCAATCAAGTGCCTTTCTCTCCTGAACTATTCTTCTGTGAGCAGTTTTGCTGTAGCTGGAATGGTGACAGAGAATTGACAGTTGGTATGCTGTGTGTAGTTTAACAGTTTGTGGGAAAAAGTGAGGTCAGATAGAAGTGGTTAAAAGAGGAGGGTAGACTCTCTTTAGCAAAACATGCGCTGGATTGAAGGCATGCAGAGTAAGTGCTACTTACACGTATTTATTTATAGATTAAGATGAGGTAATGGTCCCTTAATTCCCCCCTAGTATGGCAGTTCAATCTACTACTAACTATTGCGTTTCTTTTTGAACTGTTAGCTTGCAGCTTTCCTGCTTTAACAGACAGGTTATATTTAATAAGTTATTATTTCATTCCCTGGAACAAATATGGGATTAAGAAATATTTCCATAAACAGAAGTCTTACAAATTGGCAAGTACTATAGTATAGCTAAGGCCAATAGCATTAATTTGTGAAAGATGTGTGAAACCCCAGTAGCAAAAGTTATTTAAAACACAAATTGTGAAAGAAATATTCTCGATTCCATTCCATATGAAAAAAACAATTCAGCTGCCAAAATATATTTCACCTGTTCTTCATAATAATTTGGCTATTGATTTTCATTCAGAGGTCATTTCAAATATCTTGTAACTCTGCCAATATCCTACAAGAACTCGAGCTTTCAAACAGTTTCTAACAAGTATCCAAGTCTTATTTCACTATTACTAATGCTGGCCACACACTTTAATAGATTTAAAGTTCAATCGTGAATCTATCAAGGTCTAAAATCCCAGGGCTTGGTCCATTTTACGTTTGAATGTCGACCGCAAAAAGAACGGGCAAGGGTTAGTTTCGAATTTGGTACAACCAGGATGTAAGTTTTGTGGCGTGTGGCCAGACAGTCTTTATTTATGAAGCAACATCACGTTATTCTTTATTTTAGGCCAACCATGTGCCTGTAACTTGGACCCGTCTAGCGCAAACAGCTGAAGCTGGATCATCTATTCTTATTTACAAAAAAGTGTCACCTGGAAGGCTTGATGAAATTGTCATTGCTTCTACAGGCCATGTGGGTTTGAATGTATTTTGACAATGAAACTAAAACAAAGATGTGTTCTCTCTTTTCTCAAGATACTGATTATATATATTTTTTGCAACAGGCACAGCCAAAATGAAAATGAGAAATGACAATCCAGTCTGTTTCCCCAGATGGTACCAATGTGACTCTAACACAGCCTCTAACCTACAAGCACTTGGGCATCTCGGTGACTTTACCTGATAACTCTGTGTTTGAACCAGAGCAGAAGTGGTCTTCTTACTAGAAACATCCTAGTTAGAGGTCTATATGTGGAATGGAGTGACAAAATACAAGCTTGTCCAGATGGATTTGATACTGGTAACTAGTATGAATGAAGTAGAAATTGCAATTATTGATTTTATTCGCAGGTTCTTTGAGGCATGGAACCTATTGCCTTTTACCGAATCCTAGAACCTGAATCCCATTATCTAAAACATTCAATATACTGTTATGTATCCATTTATTTTGCATTTCATCTATTATCTAAATTCTAAATTTTGGAAGAATGGAAAACTCACTGTACCCATTTTTTATAGAATCTTTAGTAATCTATCCTATGATACATTGGAATTTGAATATTCCTTTCCCCTAGAAAAACTACCAGCTGATGTAAATCTATACGGTTTCATCTTATTGCAAGATTAAAAGGAAAAACAATATACCGGTATATACAGGGTTATTCAATAAAAGTTTATCATTTAAAATGGTGCTAATTTTGCCCCAACCAATCAGATCTTATTAACATTTGAAAGCTAACATCTGATTGGTTGGGTCAAAATAGCACCATTTTAAACGATAAGAACTTTTATTGAATAACCCTGATAGAGTGAAAGAGTTAATAAATCACTAAACACTACATCTACCTATTTTAAACTGTAATAGAAGAAATTGCAAAATATTAATAGATATAAATGCAACCTCAAAAGTTGTTAATCTATCACTAGCTTAAGGAGTCTGCATTGATTTTCACACTATCGATTTATAAAGGAGATAGGTATAGATGTTCGAAACTGGTGAGTTCTGTTACGAAATCGAATTTTCGAAAAGTTTTGAAAATTAACCAAATAGAAATAATGGAAGACGGATTTTGCGATAACAAATTCCATGTCTGCAAGATCAAAACTATGGCATCTTCAGACAGGTCTCATCAGCTTCTGTTTGGAAATCTGGCAATATCACTGGGTATTCTATCGAATGGAAGCACACATGGATAATCAACCTACACATGGCTTGTCTTATAGGCTCATATAAAACAGGCCTGTTCCTTCTACAACATAGAAAATGTGTGCTGCTGCACTGCATTCAGCACAGCACACACATTTCTATGTTGTAGAAAACAGGACTGTGTGAAGAGAGACCTCCAGGGCTAGTTGGCACGCTTTTGATTGGGGAAGGACCGGAGAGGAGATCCGGAAGAGTGGAGCCGCCATCTTTTGTAGTGATGTCTATAAAACAGGGACAGGTTCTCTAGCTGTTCTGAGCACTCCATAAAAATAATCTTATCTTGTTAATTAAACAACCCAAAATATATCCATAAAATGGGCTGACCTAGCTCAGTGTGAATGTTTTAGTTGGTCTGCTTACGGTGCTTCTCAAATCTATTCTTGAAAAACACTGGCAAGCTCTCCATGGTTATATCTAAATGTACGATTAAAGCTATTACTTGGTTAAATGTACAATTATTAATTTGATTAGGTGAATTTGCAATTCAGACTTGCTTCCAGGGAAGGTTTGGAGAGGAAGTAGGAGTGATCAGTTTGGAGGATGTATTATGTTCCACGCTCCACAACCAGATCAACTTATGTCGATTGGAAGAATGAATTGTGGAGGTAAGAAAAGAAAAATACAGTAGATTGCTACATGATTACAATGATGTGTGACATCCTCTAATATAATAAAGAACGTATCCTCTAAAGTAATACTTGCTGTGATATCAAGTAAATTTTTTATATACAAACACTCTAAGGGGCATATTTATAAAGGTTCGCTAACTTTTTGCAAAAATCGCGTTTTCTGATTTATCTGAACGGTAACTGTTACGCACCGCTAGTCTCGCCCGTATTATACTGTCGAAAACGGCTGAGTTTCTCCCCTGGATCGCGGCAGGTGGTGTGCACCCGCCCGAAGCACGCCCCCACCCGCCGCCGCCCCTTCCCAGCAGCCCCCCATCCCCGCTCGCGGCGAACATATGGAACAGGAGGCTAGGAGGGGCTGCTGGAAGGGGCTGCAGCAGGTGTCGCGCGACCACCTCCACGCACCCTCTCAAGCCCCCTTCCCCACCACTGGCGGGAAGGAAGGGACCGCTGGAGGGTGGGAGGCACCTCCGAGGCGGGGGCCCTGAAAGGCCTTTTGGGCTTAGGGGTCCCCTGCTCGAGCCGGACCCCCCTCCCCGCTCTATCAGGCCTTTGCAGCTCTAACAGAGCCCTTTGGGGCTTGGGGTCCCGCAGCTCAAACCGGGACCCTCCCCGCCCTATCGTGGCCTTTGCGGCACTTACAAGTGCTTGCAGCCCTAAGAAGGCCTTTGGGGCTTAAGGGTCCTGCAGCTCAACTGGGACCCCCTCCTGGCCCTTCAGCGGCCTTTGCAGCACTTCCAGTGCCCTTGGGCGTCCTTAAGAAGGCCTTTGGGGCTTAAGGGTTCAGCACTCGAACCAGAACCCCCCTCCCCGGACTTGTAAGGGCCCTTGCGGCACTGAGAAGTGCCTTTGGCGGGGGTCCCGCAGCCCGAACCGGGACCCCCAGTGAGCGGCTCTTAAAAGTGCCCTTGGGCAGCGTCTTCTTTCTTCCCAGCCCCGGCGCACCAGCTCCGCTGAGGCTGCTGACCCCCGAGAGGTACCCCGGCTGGCGCTGATGTTGCTGGCGTCTTGATCTGATGCGACGTCTTTGGGCTGGCGACACCAACCCCACGTGAGGTCGCCGTTGCCAGGCAGGCTCACCCGCGGCCGACAGTGGAGCCACTGGCACCGCCGGCCCAGCAGAGCCGATGTGCTGCCACAGATTTCGGAAAATATGATTGGTTAATGTAAGCATGTAAACCAAGCATTAAAAAATTAAACAATCAGAAATGGATTGGTTTTCTGCAAACCTATAAGAGAGTGCACCCCGCCGCGGACTTCAGATGCCATTAGCTGAGATGGCGGGAGAAAAGATGGAGGGGTGCCTCCACCCCTCCAGCAGCCCTTCCTCTCTCCGCCAGCGCGGGGCAGGGGGTGTGGAGGGGCAGCTGGGGGAGGGGGTGCTGCGGCCGGTGGTCGCGACCACCTGCTGCAGCCCCTTCCCAGCAGCCCCTCTAGGGGTTAGGTGATCGCCGCGGGGGTCGAGGGTGGGGCCCTGTACCCGAGGCGGCGGGAAGGATTTTAATTCCCTCGCGCCGATATTTGTAGTAGCGCATTGCGCTAATGCAGTATCGCCACAAAGGGACTTAAAATTACCGCGGCGACATCGCGGTTGCGATACATATCGCATTGATGGCAGTATGGCTCGCCATTATAAATACGCATACCGCTATTTTCGCGGCCGTGATGTGCGCGGGTAATTTTGGGCCGCTATTTTCGGCCCTTTATAATCCCCTAAACTATTACCAACCAAACATTCTTACAAAACTACAAAGCTCCATTTACATTTCATAGGTTTTCCATTTATAGGGGTAAATTATTATCCATAAAAGAGATTCTTTAGAATAAATCCATCCAAAGTAGAGATGAACAAAATCCAATTGAATTGGAATTTTTGAATGTTTGATAGACATTTTTGCTTTTCTGAAAAGCTGGGTACACACGATAGATATTTCGGTCCGACGCCGATAGTTCATGTATCGGTCGATCGGACCGAAATATCGCATCCGAAAGTGCCCATGTCCATCGACGACCGTTCGTCCGAATCGGACGAAAGGACGATCGGACAGGGTGGAAAACCTCATCCGATCGTGCGGTCCTCTATGGACGGCACGATCGGATCGCGGGGTCGAGCTATCGACGCGGCTGCTTTTGCCGCGACCGACAGTCCTTCCTCCTGGCCGACCGTTCGAAAGTATCGAACGTCGGTCAGGAGGAAAAATCGATAGGTGGGTACCCAGCTAAAGACATTTTCGTTTTCCTATAAAAATGTTAGGTTTTCTGATAGACATTTGATTCTCCGATAGACAATTTACAGGGTTATTCAATAAAGTTCTTACGTTTAAAATGGTGCTAATTTTGGCCCCAACCATCAGATGTTAGCTTTCAAATGTTAAATAAGATCGGATTGGTTGGGGGCAAATTACACCATTTTAAACAATAAGAACTTTATTGAATCTCCCTGTTAGTTTTTCGATGTAAGTTTTATTGTTTTCCATTCGTAAACATTTTCAATTTTCCGTTAGAAAAATGAACAATCCAATGTGAATTGAATTTTTTTGAATGTTTATAAACATTTTTGCTTTCTGAAAGCTGGTACACACGATGAGATATTTCGGTCCGATCGCCGATAGTTCAGTGTATCGGTCATCGGACCGAAATTATCGCATCCGAAAGTGCCCATGTCCGATCGACCGTTCGTCCGATCGGACGAAAGTACGATCGGACGGGGTGGAAAACCTCATCCATCGTGCGGTGTTCCTCTATGGGACGGCACTCGACTGGGGGTCGCGGACTATCGGACGCGCTGCTTTTGCGC
The DNA here is from genome assembly GCA_019447015.1 of Hymenochirus boettgeri. Lineage (NCBI taxonomy): Eukaryota > Metazoa > Chordata > Amphibia > Anura > Pipidae > Hymenochirus > Hymenochirus boettgeri. The sequence goes on from JAACNH010002820.1 coordinate 10,194, forward strand.
GCACCGACAGTCCTTCCTCCTGGCCGACCGTTCGAAAGTATCGAACGGTCGGTCAGGAGGAAAAATCGATAGGGTGTGTACCCATCTAAAGACATTTTCGTTTTCCTATAAAATGTTAGGTTTTCTGATAGACTTTTGATTCTCCTGATAGACAATTTCAGGGTTATTCAATAAAAGTTCTTATCGTTTAAAATGGTGCTAATTTTGCCCCAACCAATCAGATGTTAGCTTTCAAATGTTAATAAGATCTGATTGGTTGTGGCAAATTAGCACCATTTTAAACAATAAGAACTTTTATTGAATCTCCCTGTTAGTTTTTTTTTCGATTAAGTTTTGATTGTTTTCATTCTATCGAAATTATAAACATTTCATTTCCGAGATAGAAATTAGATTTTCCAATAAAACTTTGGTTTCCAATAGATGTTTGCTTCCATAGACTTTTCTGATAGAAATTTTACTTTTCAACAGACACATTTTTGATTTTCCACTAAAAATATTGTTTTTTCGATAGACAGTTTTGATTTTGCAATAAAAAAAATTTCCGATAGACATTTTCATTTTTTGAATGGAATTTTCTAATTTCAATGGCATTGTTCATATTTACAGATTTATTTTAGATAAAAAGTTTGAAAATTTCGAACAAATCACAAAATACAGCATTGTACCAACATGAAATATCTTCAGTAAGGCTTGGTACTCTCAAGTCAATCGTGACCCATAGGTTTATTAAACTTTAATTAAGCTTACCATCATTTACAATTCTCCTGAACCCCATATTGTAAAGGACCTCTGACCCCATATAGTAAAGCACTCTGACCTCCTATGTACCACGCTATCCATATATAAAGGACTCTCTATAGTATGCCGCATATTAAAAGAAATGGTCACCTGAGAGTTGTAGTGTCAAGCTGTCTTGGCACTGTACTAGCAGCCTTTTTTTGCCCCAAACGGGAGACCCACAGATTTACACGAAGACAGTCAAGTAGATCCAGTAAGCCTGAACTAAGGCGGAAGCACAAGCAGGGGTGTAAAGGCAGACAGCTCCTGGTAACATCTATGCTGGTTAACCACAGCGCCACCTACTGGTGTTCTATCCACAGTTGCAGAATTTGGATCTAAATTAGGACTTGACCTCAGTATAAGTTAGGTTAGGTTTTCAGGCTAACTTTAAAGCCTGAAAAATGTTGACTTATACTCGAGTATATACGGTACATATGGTATGTTGGCATGACTGATTGCATGGCATGACCACGCGATCGTCCAAAAAGACTGAGATATCCAATCCATTTTTTTATGGAAAATGCAGGAAAATTTGACACAAATACCAAATATTGCACCAAACACTCAATCAGGTGTACTTAGCCTAGAGGAAACAGTCCAAACACCTTCTCATTTCTCCTTTCCCAAAGGATATAAAGGAACTGATTGTAGAGCTGCGCTCTCACTCTTCTGGAGCCCAACTGTTTCTTGGCCAAAAAAAAATGTAAAAAAAGTTGGGTTTTGAAAATGTATTTCATTAATAAATGTCCAATAATAGCCACATATTTTTCAACCCTTATCTTGACCAAAGAATCAAAAAATATCCCATATTTAGAGTAACAAACTATGTTAATTACAGAGTCAATGCAGGTGACTTGTGTTGATTTGTTTGGTTGTGTAGTTTTAAAAAACAACAAACATTTTTATAAAGAACATAGCAGGAGTAGGCATTATTCAGTGTAAAGTACATAAGGCTGATCCAATCAGATTAGAGAATATAAGTATGTCTCTTTTATAATACATTCAATTATACGTTGTATTGTTACTTGATAATTATTATATAATATGAATTATTTGTAGGTATTCCATGCAGGACAAGCGTTTAACTGGGGCGATATCCCATACTTGGCATTTAATGGGTGATGTGCAATTTAAGTCTTATGTACGTGGTTGTGGCATTCACCAGACATACAGCTCGGGCTGTTACTATCCACAACACACATCACCTTCTTGTTGAAAAACGGTGATCTATGACTCATGGAGGAGCATTCTTTAATCGGAATATGGGATTGAGCATGGGAATGTCCTTCAGTACAACTTGGCTGTGTTTGTTCGCCAAAGCACCAGCCTACTGAATGATGATGTCACACCAGCAGGTTTCGGGTAACTACCCTAATAACACAATTGACACAATGCAGCAGCGGGGGGTACACACTTTGGCTTCTGGTACAGAATGCACGATAACCCAGATGGCCCCTCCTATGACCCAAATATTTGCCAAAAGAGAATCCCACTTGGTGAGTTTTACAATAACACCGACGCACTTCTCTCAGGGATGGTTTGGAATCTGGATTTTTGAGGAGTACTCACCCCGAAAGTGGGGCGAAGTTGCACTTTCGAACACACCACAACCTGCTGTTTTCAATTCATTGACCACCTGGAATGTCAGAAAGACAGAAGGGGTGAATGGTGGGGCAGTTCAGTTTCCATAACTTTCCAATGGTAATATCAGATGCCGGTATGAAACCAAGAGAGTTCTCTCTCCCATGTTGGTGGTTGGGGAGAACAAATTGGAGCTCTTATTAAGAATGCAAAAATTGTTGGCCATGTTGATGAACTCGGACTAGGTGCTGGTTACTGCCCTGCCAAAGGCATAGTTCTTCCCTTTGATGAAGGTTTAACGGTTTCATCTTAAAGTTTCATGAACTTCGATCGCCATCATGTGCTAGCATAGGCGTCACGTCTATTGATGGACTTTTGTGTGGATCGTTGTGGTGGATGGATTGCAAAATTGAGGGATCGTACAATATTATAATCCCCAAACAAGGCTGGATTCAGATGGGAACACGAAGTTTGTTTTAATAGACATGACGGCACGCTGACAGGTACTTTTCTTGATTAAAGGGTAACTGGGTCTCAAATTCTTCCAAACTACAAGTAATTATATAAAAAGCCTTTCTTCACACGTTCAAATAAAACCTAATCACATCTCTAGAATAAAATCTGTAGTTATTGCTGGAAAGGTTCAACAAATATTACTTCTTGCTTAACACTATCCTGTTTTTCAGCCATGGGACAAGCTTGTCGTCATGTGACCAGCTCACCTGCATTAATAGGCTCCCTTCTCAACTGTCAATTTTTTTCCCCAGGTATTAATGTTTTCCCCCAGCATTAAAGGAATAGTTCACACAAAAAGTGAACTATTCTTTTAAAGCAGTGATTGAAGACCGGGAGGTAAAGGACCTGTTCCTTACCTTCCTTCTTCAATCACTCACCAGGATCCAGACCAAAGGTAGTTTAATTACCTTGCGCACCTCCACTACGGCTCCATTGATAACTGCAGACTGCTTCCTGGTTTAGTTTACTATTGCGTGCAATTCGCACATGCGCGCTATAGTGCAACTAAACCAGGAAAGTGTCGGCAGTTGTCAATGGAGCTGCGTTGAGTCGTGTGTGAGGTAATAAACTTACCTTCGGTCCCTGGATCTGGTGAAGTTATGAAGAACGGAAGGTAAGAAATAGGTCCTTTACCTCCCGGTCTTCAATCACTGCTTAAAGGATAGTTCACTTTTTATGTGTAACTATTCATTTAAGCTTAACTGAGCATGCTTCTCCCCTGGGGCGAAGGACTGAGGTAAGGTTATGTCACTCAACCTACTGGAACAGGAAGTTTGAACATTCACCTCAATGTATTTTTCACAGGCTCCAGCCATAGATGTGATTGTCAGCTCATTCTAAAGGAAATACTACAGGCTTTCATTGAACCCTAACTCTTTTGAGACTACAGTTGCCCTTTAAGTGTGTTGTTCCTAGAACACAGCTAATTAGCTATACGGATAAGACATAAAAAAATATATACTATTTTATATTTGAAATAAATCTTAAAAATGATTGCTCTTAGCAATGAATGAATAAAATCTCCCCCTGCTCTGTCATACAGATATTTTTTTATATATTCAATACAGTATATAGGTTTTTTTCATTGCCTTTAGGGTTTAAATATGACGAATGACATAATGGTGGTATGATTGTATTCAATTAGGTTACCCATCATTGTAATACACCAGAGTCCTCAAGTGTGCTTTACTGCCCCAAACTTCACGCCCGTTTGTCATCAGGCAATCAGCATCTGACCAACATGGTTCCCCCAGAAGTTCTAAGCTCAAAATATCTACACTTAGGCCGGTTACACTGAAGAAAACCAGTGCAAACAAGGCAGGAACAGGGCACACTAGAATATTATAGTATAGTATAGTATTTGAGTTGAATAAAGACATATGTCCATCCAGTCCAACCCATCTGCCAATACCTCATTTCCTGCCTAACTGTTGATCCAGAGGAAGGCAAAAAAAAAAAAACTTCAATTTATGAAGGGGAAAAATTCCTTCCTGATTCCCGGGACAGTTCCATAGCTTTACCGTTCTCACAGTGAAAAACCCTTTCCGAGCTCGAAGCCTAAACTTTTTCTCAAGTCTAAGGGAGGTCCTCGGGTCCGTACATGTTCTATTGGTGAACATGCCGCAGATGCTATTGTATGGGCCGTTGATGTATTATACACAGTAACATATCCCACGTCAAGCGCCTTTTCTCCAGCGTACTAATTGTAACTTCCAGTCTCTCTCTCATATTCAAGCTCCCCCAATCCCCTTATAATATAGTTGCCCTTCTCTGAACCCTTCCTTCAAAGATGTCCTTTTTGTACACAGATCCAAAATTGCGCTGCATATTCCAAATGAGGCCTTACCAATGCTTTGTAAAGAGGGAGAATTACATTTTCCTCCCTTGAATCCATACTCTCTTATACAAAACAATACCATGCTGGCTCTGTGGTTGCCCGCCTGTACGGCTTGCTAACCTTTAAGTTTGTTATCCACCCAAAACTCCAAGATCCCTTTCCACAGATTCACTAACACAGAGCCATTATAGTATAAGCAGCACACGGATTTTTAAGTCCAAAAGCATCACCTTACATTTATTCAACATTGAATCTCATCTGCCACTTAGCAGCCCAATCTAATCTAGATCCCCCGCAACAATTGCCTCTCTGAAGTTTTTAATGATCAACAAAGTTTTTGTGTCGTCAGCAAACACAGAAACCTTGCTGACAATTCCCCTTCCAAATCATTAATAAATACATTAATAGAAGCGGCCCCACAGCGAACCCTGTGGCACCCCACTTAGCACTTTAGTCCATAATGATGAACCCCATTTACAACTACTCTCTGCATCCTATTCATTAACCAATTTTCTATCCATGTACAATGGTGACTCCCCGACCACAACCATAGCTTTACATTGTTGCCTATGGGGGACTGTATCAAAAGCCTTTGCAAAATCCAAGTAAACTACTCTACGCTATGCCATAGTTTTAAATTTCTACTTACTCCTCATAAAAGCAAGCAAGTTAGTTTGACAAGATCTATTCCTCCTAAATCCATGCTGGTTACTACTTATAATGTCAGTCCTTGAAACATTACTTTAGAACATGTTCCCTTATTAAACTTTCCAGATCTTCCCCACCATGAAGTTAAACTTACAGGCCTTTAATTACCTGGCTGTGACGACTACCTTTTGAATATGGAATAAACATCAGCCTTTTTCCAATTCAGAGGCACACCACGGACATGAGGAAATCACAAAAATAAGAAACCAATGGCCTAGATAAAACTGAACTTAGCTCCCTAAGTACCCAAGGATGTATTTTATCTGGTCCAAGAGATTATAATATTAACCTTATTAGTTCTTCTTCGCATACCTCTCAGGTAAAGTTTTAACTGAGGATGCGCATGCGCATAGATCCGCTTGCGCATAGAAGACAAGTCCGTCGGGACCTGTCAGACCAAGCGCCGGGGAGCGAGCGAGCGGGTTAAATTCTTACGCTTCTCTCCTGGCTCTGTGTGTTCTATTGGAAGGCGGAAGTAAGGCACAGCTCCTTTACCTCCCGTTTTTCAATAGAAATGGATTCCGAAAAGGTTACCAAAACCAGTGGAGATACCCTTTAACCAAAGTGCACTTGAATCTTTATATTCATTATTGCTACTATACTCTATGATATCTGACTTGGATCTTCTATAGGTTATACAGAGGGAAAAAAAATATCAGGACATTTGCTTTATCCCATCCTCCGTAACTACTTATCCCATTAATTAATGGTGGCCCACATTCTCCGTCCTCATCTCTTACTATTAATATACTTTATATAAATTTAATAAATTAAATTATATAAATGTTATAGCTTAGTGATGCTTTGTTCAGCTATCCTAACTTCATTATTATTTTTAGCTAGTTTGATGCTTTCCTTACCTCCTTGTTACAGTTTTTCATACTCCCTAAAGGCCCTTTCCGTTCCCTCTCCTTAAAGGTTTCAAATGCCTTTTCTCCTTACCATTTGCTCTTTACATCAGAATTCAGCCACATGGGCGCGGATTTATTTTTTTACATTTATTTCCCAAGGTATAAATTTAGATGTGAACTGGCTTAAAATCCCCTTGAACACAGTCCACTTCTGTTCAGTATACCTTTACCTGAATAATACATTATCCCAGTTGATTCTGAAAGCTGTGCTTTTAACCTGGAAAATTTGCCTCCCGAAAGTAAAAGTCTTGTAACCCAGCTCATTTTCCTTTCGATAACAAAGTCCAAACGCCACTATTTCATGGTCACTATTCCAAGCCTCCAGGTTACCTTTATATCTATAATGCCGCTTCACGATGTTAGATATTACCAGATCCAACAGAGCTCCTTTTATTAGGAACCCAACCACCTGTGAGAGAAAAATTACCTGCAGCAATTCAGGAACTCATCGCCTTTTCTGTGATGGCCATTCCACTCCACCAATCATGTCAGGGTAATTAAAGTCCCCCATAACGAGCACATTCCCCAAACTTGCAGCCCTTGCCAACTGCATATTGAAGCTGACTCACTTCCTCTCCTGCTAGCATTTGGGCTTATAGCAGACCACCAACATGACATTACCCCTTTCCTGTTGCCTAATTCCACCCATATTTCCCCACTTTATCATCTCATATCGCCAGTTATTAAACTAAACAGACCAAGTCATAACGAGAATCTGATGGCTGAAGGAGGTACAATGTGTATGCAAACTCAAAGTCAGGGGAAAGGGCCAAGTTGAGTCAAATCGAAAACAAAAGTATAAAAAGGGTCAGACAGAAGCAAAGTCATTAAGGGCAAAAGGTTTGTCCAGGCAGCGGTTGTAAATAGTCAGAAACAAAGTTGAAAAAAACCAGGAGACAAATTAAAATGCAACAGCACTAGCAGAATAGATAAACCAAATGCTATAACAGGCAACCAGGTCCTTGCGGTAGGAGATCTCAAAGGCAAAAATGCGCGTTGAATCTATTTGAAGCATACAAAAAATGTTTATTAGGGTGAACCTACCCTTAAAGTAATTATAAATCTCTCTTTGGCCATTTGTTTTCAAGCGCTTGATGCTGCTCTGAAAACAAAATGGCAGCACATGCAGTGTGGCCACCCACTTTGACATGCACTGGGTTACATGATCATGTGAGAAATCGCGCTAGGAAAAATTACGCTTGTGGTGACCAAGAGCGCTAAAGATTGTGACATCACTTTTTTATTCTTCTGTTTATTTTAGGAACAATTGGTAATAAAGTTGTACCAGGAAGTGGTGTTACTAGATCCTTCTCAATGTAGTGTAAAGAATGACTGGAGTGTTGGATTTCCTGGATTTGTTTGTAATGCTACTACAAGATTCCAACGGCTGGCCTTCAATAATCCAAACCATCATCTCTCTGGGGAAGGATGTTATCCTTTTCAAATTCTTTTGGTGGTTTATGAATAGTTTACATTTCAATCAAATGTTTATTCTAGGCTGTGTACTATAGTTTGTCTGGAAACTGTCAAAAATTTTAACGAAACTGAAATTCTGAGTCAAAATTTCCAGTTTTGTGATCTAAATTTTGCTGTCAAGACTGTGTTTTATATGGAGTTTCAGTAGTTACATTTCATTATTAAATATTTAACAGTTTTTCTCAAACCTGGTCATCCCTAGTATATTGGTAATTATGCCATTTCGTCTTTATTTTGTCTTTAATGATGGTGGCGTTGGTTGGGACACTAATGTTTCAACACAACGATAAACTTGTGTAACGTGTCTGTGTATATTTCAGGTATACGTGTTGTACCATTTCTTCGAAACGCTTGACCCACAAGCCTGGTTGGATGGCTTCTGCTGCCCAGTAACAAACTGTACAATTGGTATTCCATGATGCTGATTTTATCACAACATCACTTACAATCTCTATTCTATGGATTAAAGGTAACTAATATTGAAGAAGATTTGCACAAATACACATAAAACAGGCTAATAGAGATCCGGCTGCATATTCTCTTGTAAAATACAAAACCAGGCACACATTTTCCATACAATTAAGTCTCAGAGATCAATTAAAGGACTTGTCTTGTCGCATCCCCAATTGTATTTTACCAGTTATTACATGCATTTGTAGCCAGCTATTTATTAAGTTATTTTCTGTATCTGCCTCCTCCCTCTGCTCATGAGCTTTTTATAAGATTCAGCATGTGCAGAGAAGGCAGCAGGTGAAACAGCTGTCATCATGGGCTGAGATGTCAGTTGTCACGGCCTTGATTGACTGCATGAATGGAGGGGCCAGCTTATTCTGCAGAATGGGGACAATATAATCCTTAAATATCTGGTTAGTAATGCATGTAATAAAGTGCAGAATAATCAGTTGTGGTTGGGGGCGGTAACTGACAATTGACCAGTTTTTTGTTTTAAGGGCTGACATTTCCTTTACATCTTCAGTAATAATCCTCTGGCAAAACCGATTGAATCTATATAGATGATATTTGCTCAGGATCTTTTGGCTCTTCCAGGTAGACCCCATCAGTGCGCATGGTTGTGGAGGTATGACACCTAGGCCAATAACTAGAAGGTCTACCATAGATCCACCACGGCCGTGCGCAAAAGCTCTCGCTCTGCTCAGCTGAGACGGGGTGGATCCTGGCAGAGGCAGCAGGGATGCGGGAATATCTTCTGTTAGCAGCAGCTTTGTGGGGTATTGGGGTTTTGTGCATTGGAGTGGTTTCTGTGTTTGGAGTGGTTCTTTACCTGTATAAGAAATAGAATTTTGGAGGTGGACATCACCTTTAATGCAGCTTATGTATTGGCTGTTTTTTTTTTTAACACTAAATAAGAGTGTAGGCCCCGTTAAACCCACACTAGCCTGATAGTTCACTGCGTAGCTTGCTTTTGCACTTATTTCACTGTTGGATTGTATCTTCCTGTCTGTAACAGAAAACAATGTTTTTTTCTTCTTACTAGAACCAGGACTATGTCATAATAAAGCACAACTTCACTCAGCGAGCAGACATGTTTACAATCATTGATCAGAGAATGGTCTCTACAACCACTGAGCTGGGACAACAACCCATGGAGACTGTTCTTGTAATGACAACACACAAACGTTAACCTAATCTTGGTATGGGATGTTAACTGTAATAAAATAATTACATTGATCAGTTTCTAAAGAATGAGTCCTTTAGAATGTAATTTACCGAGTGCCACAACAATTAAATCACGTTATCTATAAATAGTTTGAAGATGTTGCATGATTTTAAAAAGACATCTGGATATAAAATAATACCGTTCGGCGGCGCGCGCTCATTTGGTTGGCAGGTGCCAACACGACACTGCTATAAACCTGCGATACCATCGGATCTGACGTATACAGGGCTTTATGCTAGGTGTGTGTGCGCTAGTTTAAGGGCGTCTTCCTCAGGCATGATACAAAATCCAAGCCTAGCGTGCTTGAAGCTTGCATTTTCAATCATTTTTAGTTAGCCAATAAAAGGTATTAATTTTATATTCCAAAGATTGTCTTCACTTTCATCAATGGCTACACGGGGTACAATTTTCTACTACTATTGGTTTTAAAAAGTCATTAACACGTCCTACTGTAAGCAATTTATATCAAGATTGCAGCTTGTTTTCTTGACTTTCTAAACTCCAAATGCCTATGATTGAGGACCAGCATGGCCCGAAACGCGTCAGGCGAGATGTAATAAAGCAGTTTGTTCACTGCATAGAGTCTAGACTTCTTTCCTTATTATGCGGTTGATGCGGGCTCTGACATTTGAATTTGTATCACGGGACTATGGCCTGGGGATGGGCCTGGGGCATCTGGCACCTGGGTTCACCTGGAAGTATGGGTAAGCACACCGTCGAATTGTGGATGCGTACTAACAATTTTGTGCAGAGATGATGAGGCGATGTGGTTCGGGTTCTGCACACCCGGACCATTTTCCATATGAAATAACTATGGACATAGGGGAGGGGGGGGGGGGGTGATTGTAGCTCTCTGTAAATACCTGTTAGTTGGTAACACTTGGATATTTTATTGTTACAGTATCTGGGAAGCGCAGGTTACAAAAACCGCAGTCGCCGGAATGCTGGATCCAGACATGGTCAATTTGATGTGAATCCTTCAAGTCATTAACTGCCTTTTTTTTAAAGACTGCATCCCACCTCTCCTCCAGTACCGCCAGGGAATGGATCATCCAATACCCAGTTTGGATCGTTGGACTGTAGTGTATGTAATATTATGTTGTAGGTGAACTGTACTGTATTGTATTGAATATAACAACATGAACATACCTCATTTATCTCGAATTTAAGTCGATCCGATTATAAGTCGAGGTACCTATTTTTACCTGAAAAATTAGTAAACATGATTGACCCAATTAAGCCAAGGGTAGAAATTATCACCATTACTGCCTTCTGATTCAGTTACCCTTTAAAGAGACAGCAGCATTCCATACATTGATCCCATTCAGTTAGCCAAATTCAGTACCAGTAACCCACCCAATTCCTGGCACTCAGATTGTTTGAAAACTACAACTCCCAGCATGCTTTGTTTGCTGGGAGTTTAGTTTTAAACATGTGGAGTGGCAAGGTATAATTAATTTTTTATTAAGCTACCATCATTTACAATCTCCTGACCCCCATATAGTAAAGGACAATCTGGGCCACATATAGTAAAGGGCACCTGACCCCATATAATAAGGGAACCCCAACAGTTAAAATTGTCACCTGAGAGAGTTGTAGTTTCAGGCTGTCATTTGCACTGCACTGACTAGCAGCCATTTGCCCCAAACTGAAAGACAATCAGATTTACAGCATCCGATGAGCAGTACAGTGCTGAGTGAGCCAGTAAGCAGGAAGAGTGTAAAGGCCATTTTCTGTAACTTTCTATGCAGGTGAAAAGAGTTTTTTTTAAACACAGCACCACCTACTGGTTACTACCCCAAATGCAGCAGTTGGAGCTAAATTAGGACTTGACCCGAGTATAAGTCGGGTTAGGTTGTTCAGGCTAATTTTAAAGCCTGAAAATCTCGGCTTATACCAGCGGGTATATACGGTACATGAGAAAAATAAATATGTTAAATTAGTTAATGCTTAGCTGTGTCATTTACTCATCACCAATCCATTAACACACTTGTGTATATAGGTAACAATGCACCCTGTACAGTAAAATATAAGGATTAAGTTAGTCTACTTTGGATTTCCATGTTAAAAAAGTACTCTGCCTACGAGAATCATACATGTATATGTTTATGGACCTACTCTGGCAAGTTTAATATCCCTTATGCCTTCTTATATGCCTTATGTTTATGTGACAGGCTATGGTACAAATACAATCTTAATTTGGTCAGAGATTTATTTCCCTAAAACAGCCACATGTTAAAGGGGGTTAGCAGATGTTATCTGTCCATTCAGAGCTGAAATATACGTGAGCGTCCAGCACTGTTACCTCAAGCTGTGTGCACACACAACCCAGCAGGCCTGCGCACACACACACGGTTAAGTGATGCGCACATAAAAAATCTGCTGAAATATAATGAAGTATAATCACTGCGGGTGTAGAGCACAAAAGGTAATTTGTCTTTGCCACAGATAATCTGATATTCACACAAACCCTATACAAAATTGGCTTTATGTAAAATCCTAAACTGTGCAATCACAATCATTAACACAATGTCTATCTTCACTCTCTTCTAGTTACTGTCCACTCGTACCTTCTGGGAAACCTCAGTAGAGAACAACTATACTGTCCCAAATGACGGATCAAATGTAGTAATACCTATAGTGTATGCTAACAGTTTGCATGTAGCTGTTCAGGTCATCCGGTTTAATATAACTAACATTTCACATTATCAAGAGCATAAGAAGTGCATAAGCATAAGAACATTTTGTAAACAGGAACAAATGCAGAACAGGTTTGTTAAATGTAATGAAGTCCATAATAAGTTTGGGTTTAGACAAATGGCAGAAACCCAACTTTTGAGAAGTGTAAGGAAAGTATTGATCTCATTACTATCAACAGTAAAGTACGATCAGGGCCGTCTCTCTAATAAGCACCTGAGAAAGAATCTCAGGGCGCTCCCCTGTCTGGCAGCCAGAGAGCGGCAGTTGAAGAGGCCCTTTTTTTTTTTTTAGCTGTACTCTCCATCGGCAAAGAATGCTGGCAGTGTAGTCTATAAATTCCTTGTCCGATCTTGCAGTTCCACGGCGTTCCCCCCTGCATAATACTGGCGCCGCGTAATGATGTTATGGCACACATGGACCTATACATAGCACAACCCCTGTAGAAGCTACAACAGGCAATATGGTGGGAGTTAGCGCAAGCTCGCATTCTGCAAATTTCGGTTTGTTCAGGAGATCTGCTGAGCTGCCCATCTGAGCGACAATAGAAAGAATGCCGTATTTTAGGGACTTGATTGAATAGAATATATAAAGTACTCTTGTCTTGGAGGAGGGGAGAGGACCATGACTGTGGAGATCTATGTGGGGTGACTGGGGATCTCTGTGGTAAACAGGGGCATGTAGGAGGACTGGGGATTTCCTGTGGGGTGACTGGGGCACCTGTAGGGTACTGGGGCATTTGTGGGGTTACTGGATCTCTGTGGGGATACTGTGCATCTATGGGGAACGGGGGCATTTGGGAGGTACTGGCATTTGCTAGGGGTCAGGGGCTCAGTGGGGTTACTGGGGAACAGGGCATTTCTGTAGTAAACTCTGGGATCTCTGTGGGGTGACTGTGAGATTATGTGGGGAAAAGGGCATCTGTGTGTGAGTAGGGGAATATGTGGGGATTAGGGGGTTACTGACTTTTACCGTCAATGATTCGTAACAAACTCAAACAATTCAACTAGTTCGGGTTGATCTAGTTTGATTTTTCTGGACTTGCGGGCCTTTTTTCGAAAATCCTCGAACATCGCGAATTCTCTAAAGATTTTCGAACAGCCGGTTTTTATGTTGTTCCACCCCCGCGCACGATCATGGGTTCCTCAGGACCAATCATTCGAACTTTCGACCTATTAAACCCCCACTTTATGGTGTTCCTGTTTTCGGACTTTCGAAACTTTTTGAAAGTTTTTGAAAGTTTGGGCCACTTACTCGTTACTTCTTTTTAATTATTGTATGTGTATCCGTTTAAAATATTAAATTGATTGTAGAGTTAGTTTCTTTTTAATCTTGCAGACAAGGGTTAATAGGAATAGCTGTGGGATGTCAACTCCATACTCTGGAAAACTGATTTATATACGGGGTTTTTGGAGATGAAAAATATGACGACAGCCAGTCTCATCAGCGAAAGCCCCAGCCCCGGCTTATATACAGAGACCTACAACTGGCTTCAATGCACGTTATACACAAGTACAGGTTAGGAAGTAAAAAGAATGAGGACCTGTGTATACTGTTGAACTGAATGTGTAGTGTTTTAAAGAGAGTGGTGCTTATGTCACACTGGTAGTAAAATGATTCTTTAATCAATCCAATAATTGATTCCTTTTTTCCATTCGATAACCAAAATGGATCAGTTATTTAAGTATAGAACCAATCAAACCGTGATCACTCAGAGTCAGAAAACTTCATCTGCATGAATTTTTTTTATAGTAATTTCGATCAATTTTCTTTACAATGATGCATGTTTGTAAAGAGCCAGATAATAAAGTTTTCAAACATCAACTTACTATGCCAGCAACTCAATGCATTTAGGACATCTAGAGGTGAATGATGAGGACAAGTGCTGAGTTCAAACAGAGCATCAGAATGGCGAAGAAAGAAATGGGATTTAATTGGACTTGTTGAACGGTGGACACCTGATTGTTGTTGCAGAAGCGGGACTAGTTCGAACACTGCTGATGTCGTGATTTTCACCCCACAACCATCTTAGAGTTGCCACGAACAAGTTCTACAAATACGAATATCAGGGTGAGCAACAGGCTTGTGGGCCGATGAAAATACCTTAGAGCAAGGCAGTGAGAATAACAAAGACTAGATAGAGTAAAGATCACTAACCACTACAGCTCAATAACCATGTTCCACTGGTTACAACCAAGTTATGCAGAAACCATTTTTGAATAACAACAACGCAGGACTCATGTCAGTAAAGTTCTTTGTTATATATCTTGCTAATTTTGTCCCGCACACTAATAGCAGATGTTAGGCTTTTCAAATGCTGTCGGGGAATTAAATACTTCTTATTTAGTTGGGGGAAAATCTAGCACCATTTTTAACATAGAGACACTTTTATTACACTACCTGAACAAGTACTATTTCCCCCAACCAATCAGATGTTAGCTTTCAATGAAATTGGGCTAGTTTTAATAGATAAAGACTTATTGGAATAGCCCTGAACACTGTGGAACCTTGGAGCAATAACAACAGCAGGAAACCACACATAGGTTCCACTCCTGCTCAGCCGTAAGAACTTGCAAAACTATAAAATACAATTTTGCCTCGATTGAATCGAGTGACACAATCAGGACAGTGACAAAAGCACCTGTCTGGTCGTGTATCTTGAATCTTAGCGATTTTCAGCTGCAATGTTTGGAGGTTAGATGCTGGGGTCAGCGTTTGGCATACAAAACATAAAGCGTTTGTCACATAAGTTCACACATCCTCCCTACACTTTTGACATGAAAATTAGTTCCCTGTACTCCAATGGCCTCCACCATCACACGATCTCAGAATCTACTGTAATGTTGACAAACAATTAAAACAGTTTCATAAGGGCAAAAAGGGTCCCGTATCTATATAGACATATAATATAGTAATATATATATAATATATGTTAAATAGTATATTGCTCCTTGAGGCGGCCCTGACTACAATAGAGAGGTGTATGCACTCGTTGGAGAAAGTATTTTTTTCTTTTTGGGTTCTTGTAGCGGTGAAGATTAATAGACTGGTTATGAAAATGGACCCCTTTCAAGGAGAAATTCAACATAATATTACGACGAAAACTTGTTAACACCATATGCCCCTGCCCGATGGTGCTCCAAACCAGGGGGTTCCAAGGTTTTGGTAAGTGCTTACACATGGACATGCACAAAAAACAAAAACTGGTTTTTCTTGTTGGGATGATAAATTGGCCCGAAGAGTTATAAATATTTCAGATTCAATGCAGATCTGTTTCCCGTTTCAGGGTTGTGTTGGCCCACTGGACCTTCATGGACTTCCTTATCTGGATTACAAACCAAACTAGCACAACAACCATCAGTCGTGAGGACAAACAATTACTGTGTTTGAAGCTGTTGACTGAAGGACAAAGTTCTTAGATGAAATCTTGAGTGAGAGAAGGGGGGAGGGGTATTGAGTATGGCTACTTAAAAAATCAACAGAAAGAATCAAGTATTTTGGGCTAACTATTTTGATAAGCAATATCATAGGATTGGCCTCACAACTCGAAAATAGACGCACAAGTGGAATAGTCGGCTAAATGAAGAGCAGTAGTGTGCTGTCTAATGCTGTTATATAGAAAAAACTAATTTTAGTGTTCCTGATATTTCAGTTAGATCACGGGACTTGAAGTTTAGTTTCTTGACGAAAATTTTCAATAGTTTAATCGACTGCTGGATCTCCGGTCAAGTCAGAATTACCTGTTGCAATAAATAAATGGAGTGACCCAATCAGCATATCGGCAGCCACATTCTACTGTATTTATTTGCCAAAGAATTCTCTTGTACACCGTCATCTGAATTGAGAGATGCCAGTTGGAATGACTAGCGAAATGTCTTGCAATAACAAAACTTCACGTTCAATTTATCTAACGGAATACACAGATATACCATGACCTGGATGAATGAAAACCTTCACATACCATAAAGGGTTGTATGCTTCGGGTTACATGTAACTGAAAGTGCCAAAGGAATCATTACTTCTATATGAGACCGACATATTATACGACTTTTTTTTACACTCTGTGTTTTAAAGTGAGGTTCCGGATGTAAAATGTATTTGTCATACAGATCTTTATAGCATTTTAATTTGCTCCTCTCCTCTTTTTAAGGACAAATAACCTCTCCCAACCTACACGGATTTACCCCGGGTGAGACCTAACCCATAAGTCTATTTAAAGCCGCTTTACTACCTAAAGTTGCTTTCGCTGCTTGTGGGGGTCCTCTCCACTCCCTCTCGGTCGGGCAGCAAGGCTAATGGAAGACCGTGCTCGGGGGTTAGAAGTGTTGTCCTTCTATTTCTCCATTGCCAACCGGAAGAGGCCCCGAAGCAGCAATGGAAAGTTAGGTATTTAAAGATTCTAACTAAAAAGAACCCAATGGTGAGGACCTTGCGTTTAGGTCCTCACCCTGGGTACAATCAAAGGCAAAAAGAGAGGAGTGTACGGAGGTGAGTATGGGAATTGTTTTTAAGAAGAACAACAACAAATTACATTTCAATTGTTAGTAAAGTATTTTACAATACAGGGGAACGCATTTAATGCTGTGCACTGTAATATTAAAGAGGGAAAATTAAAGTCTCCAGATTGTCCCAAAAGACAGAGCACATTCACATTACTCCGATAATACAAGAATTGCCAGGCCTTGCTTCCTACCCTAGAAGCCTGAAGAGGCAAACACATAACAGTAAAAGGTAATCCTCGCCTCTGACCGACACAAAACAGGATTTTAGTTTCCCCCCCCCCAAACACATTCAATGCTCCTGTCCTAACAAGTCTATTATTTATCCTTTCATACGAAAAAGAAAAGTAATGCGTTTTGGCATTGTATTTCTAATCTGCCCATGCATTAAGAAAAGAGGAATATTAAATTAACATTTCATAAAATTAAAGGTAAGTCTGGATTTGAACCTACAACCTCATGTAGGTTTTTACCCATATCCCAACAGACATGCCATATGAAACACTATTAGTCATTAGGACTTTCAGGGAGTTCAATAAAGTTTATCGTTTAAAATGGTGCTTATTTTGCCCCAACCAATCAAGATCTTATTTACATTTGTAGAAAGCTAACAGTCTATTGGTTGGGCAAATTAGCACCATGTTAAGGAGCGATAAGAACTTTTATTGAATAACCCTGTTGTATCTTTTGCTGAGAAAATAATGAAACTAAAAAAAGTTCCTGTATATTTTGGGAACCGGTTCCTGTGACCTTTTGACTGATCATTTCTAAAATCATCTGCTTTAACCAGTCGATACAACAAACCAGCCACTGCAGATGCCAAATAAATCATACAACATAATATAAAAAATGTTAGTAAAATTCTCTGAATTTTGTATTGTCCTAGAAGGCTTTAATGCAATTCACACTGACTGGTAATAACTGCAGCATAAGAAGCAGCCTTTTCAAATTTGTATCAGGGACTATCCATATTGTGTAAAGACTCTGTGTAGAAATACTGAGCATAGATTCAGTGAATACTGGGGTCAGGGGGAGATGTCCCTTTGAAGCTACATGGGCTTGGGTTGTACTGCACAAACATAGAAGCCTTACCTAATCTATTTCTTGTGTGGCATAAATGCACAACTAACTAGAGAAGATCTACAATGTATAGGTGCGAAGACTTTTGGATTTTAAAAACAGTAAGTTTAGTTATCCTAAAGGAATTAAAATGGTACACTGTTTTGTTATGTAGGTAGGAGATGACATTTTAATATACCCCCAAACAAGTTACAATGCCTGCAAACAGAAATCAGAGAATCATCGCCATATCACCTGACATGAAAACCTTCACTTTGATTTGACGCTAACATACACGCCCCATTGGTAAGTTTTTCCTGTGCATTTTGGTCAATGGGTCAATGGCAATGATGAATTACTTTATTACAGGGATAATCTATCTTTCATCTTGTCACTGTGACCATGTGCTAATGGATATCTTTGAACCCTTCAAAGATGATGTAACACGCTACGGGATGATTAATCAAAGAAAAACTCAGATTAGCAACAACGATATCCATTGCCTTTCTGGTGTGCTTTAATATGCAAAGATTCAACCCTTCACCTCTTCAAATCAATGAATTTTCTTCACTAGAGCAGGCAGCCAGGGTCACCTCCTCATTCCTTATCCCAAAGAATACAAAGTAGCTAATTTCAGCGCTTCTCTATGCCGGTCCCTGTATGAAGCACAGTGAGTGTGCTAATCCTTAATTGAGGCTTGGGGAGTTATACTGCAAGCCTGCTGTAAAAGCAATGTAAGGTTTTTATTAGATGAAGTCTGTATATAGGGGCACTAAGCCTGTTTTCTCTTTTCTTTCTTCTTATTACTGAGAACTAAAACCCAAATTGATTGACACTGGGAAAGATACATAGATAAAAAGAATTCCTAAGGGTCTTACCTCTGGCTACCTCCCGTTTATCCAATGGCTTTCTTTCGCCTATTGCAGCACACACATGCTCCAGTTTTGCTATAGCTGCGTAGAAAATGGGGTAAACTGAAATGCAATCAAATTTTCTGTATAACTTATAGCTAAAGGGTTATGGAGCTTTTCAAAATCTGTATTTGCTTTAAAACAAACAGACCCCTGAATATGGTTCTAAAGCTCATTGTCCTGGTTGTTTTAGCCAGGCAGTGTGTAGATTCCGTCTATACTCGCGTATAAGCCGACCCGAGTCATAGCGAGGTACCTATTTTTACCTCAAAAATTAGAAAAAAACCACATTGACTCGCGTATAGAGGGCGGCCGAGGGTTGAAATTGCCAATACTGGCCTTCTGAGCCATGTGCATTTTATGTGCATACGGATACGCCAGGGGGATTACTGGGGGGGCCATGGGATTACTGGTAGCCACTGGAACTGGTAGCCATGGGATTACTGGTAGCCATGGGTGGATAACTGGTAGCCGTGGGGATTCCTGGTAGCCATGGGACACTGGTAGCCATGGGGATAACTGGTGCCATGGGGATTACTGGTAGCCATGGGGATTACTGGTAGCCATGGGAGTTACTGGTCGCCATGGTAAAGATAACTGGTACCATGGGGTATTACTGGTAGCAATGGGGATGTACTGGTACCTGGGGATTACTTGTTAGCCTGGGGGGATAACTGGTAGCCATGGGGATTACTGGTAGCCTTGGGGATTACTGGATACCATGGTGGGGGGGGAATGTACTTACATTTGGGTGTGCAGATCCTTCCGGACATCTTCCAGAGCCTTCGGCCGGACCCTTCGCAGAGCCTACCGACGTCAGCCGCAAGTCAGGATGGTAAGCCGGCAGCCTAATCCAGTAGTGCTTTGCGGGTGCGCGATGACGTCCTTGCGCCACAGGCGCAAAGTACTACTGGAACTGCCGGTTTTCCTTACCTGACTCGGCGGCTGGCGTCCGGTTAGGTAAGTCCCAGCTTGACCCGAGGATAAGCCGGGGTAGGTTCATTTTTCAGGTCATTTTAAGACCTGAAACCGTCTGGCTTATACTGGTTGAGTATTTCATCATCTTTCAGGTTGGAAGAAAAGAAGTTTTCATCTCAAGTAGAGAGGTTTCTTTACAGTGAGAACGGTGAAACTGTGGAACTGTCTTCCAGCATAGTGGTAATGGCAATTCATTGAAATATGTAAAAAATGGGCCTGGATAAGTTTTCTATCTAAAAAAGCTAAAAATATTGAGAATTACTGGTATTACTGCATATAGATCTGGTTGAATCCAGGACTTTCCTGATTGCCGTTTTGGAGTCAGGAAGGAATTTTGTTTCCCCCATTCTTTTGCTTTTTTTTTTTTTTTTGCTTTTTTTCTTTTTTCGCTGGGGTTTTTTGCCTTCCCTCGGTTGATCAACTGTTAGGTAGGGTTTAAAAAAAAAAAAAAGGGAATAGTTGACTTGATGACGAAGTGTCTTTATTCAACCTAATACGATGTTACTAATTAACGGTACATCCATGTCTGATATGGAAAGGATGAGGTATGACCTAAACTTTGTTAAATTCATTTTTTTTCTTTTAATCCAGTCATATACATGTGGCTCATTCTAATAATTTGCGTACAGGGTAAGATTCAATCTGTCTTATGTTCTGTATTTAACGAGGTTATGTATGAGTTGCTCCCTTTTCTTATCGCCACATGCGTGCAAATGGCCATTCAGAGAGCACTGACTAAAACCAGAGGGTTAAAAAAGCAACAGTTTTATGGGACCGTGGACCAAAACTTCAGAGGGGGGAAAACAAGAATGGCTCTTTATAGTCTTAGGTTGCATATTTTTGTCATCTCTTTAAGCACTGCACCATGAATACCACTAAATAAATTAAAGTGTCAACTATACTCACTGACACGGGTGGGACAATTTGTATAGTAAGTAAAATGGTTGTACCACATATTGATCTGCTGCTTGCTTTGTCATAAATTATTAATGTTTAGTGAGGTGCTCCTAATTCCCCCGGGCACCTCCCTTTACTCCTGCCTTCTAGTGTCTGTGACAACTTATAATTGACAGCCTCACCACAGATCCGCTCTTCTACACATCCCTGATTTTTTTTTTTTTTAAGAGTAAAAATACCTTTAAAAGGGAAAACTTATCAGTACATTGTGATAGACCAGTCAGGATAGACTTTGCACTGCGAGTCTTTGGTAGGCCAAATTCACTATTTTTATGTATCATCTTTAAAATACAGAGAGATTAGAAGATAAGATTTCCATGCCTATATTAAAAGACAAGCCAATTCATGGGGTATAGATATGGCATTTTAAAGGCAGATACAGGATTTTAAAATGGACATATTAGATCACGGTTTGTTGGGTTCAGCTATTCGGATACAGGAAATCAAGCTGGGTTATCTGACGTAGGTATACCCTTAGTATAAAAATGTCCTAATCATTTCGAAGATTTATCACGTAACTTTACTGCATGTTCTCCGTTGTAGCTAAAAGCTATCAAGTGCCTAACTCACGCTGAATACACTAAGGCAGCAATAATGTTTGCCGGGGGTTGTTGACCAGGAACATAAAGATAATCGGCAGATTATCCAGGCTGGTATCAGAATTCATTTGGTGCTCGTGTTCTGGTTATCACATTTACAGATGTGGCTGAATTCACATGTATGGGGAGGGGTAAAGTAGCATCATTAAACCCCGCAGCTTTCCCTCCTAATTTAATCGGGAAAACTATGGTTTCACAGATCTTCAACCTAGCGCTAAGATTAATCTAGTATGAAATCCAGGCTGATGCTTGCTGAAGATCTGTCTGCAATGTAATGATGCAACCTTGGAAATTTAAAAGGTTCCAATATAGTCATGAACACTTAGGATCCCCCCCCCCAGACTCCCTTATCACTTCTTCGTAAGTGTCTGTTACACTTATGAGTTCTGCACAGCCTCACCATGGCACTGCCTGCTTTACACATCTCCCCCTTTCCCTCCCCCTGCCTTCTTTTCTATGCTGATTCGTTTTACAATGTTTGCAGAAATGAGATGGCATAGCAGGCACATATATAGGGGGGGACAGTAATTTCCTGCTTCCTTCCGGGGAGTGACAGTGATTTCAAATGATTATTTCGTAGAATCTGATCTACATCTCATTTTAAAATTTGAAAAAAGTGGTTGATCAAGTGAGATCTTGGTGTTCTTAAGTACAATTTTTGAAAATGGTATTAAAAGATACCCTTTAAGACCATGGGCCTCCCCAAGCTAACTATAAATGGGAAGGAGGCGAGGCCAAAAGCAACTGCGACTGAGCGTAAGATAAGGGGCAGGAACGCCGGCATTAAACCTCCATGTTAGGTACAATATAAGGCTAGCGGAAAGGGAGCAAAGGATTCCTTACCTGAGCATGTAGCCGGAGGGGCCGGAGCTAGCATTCGCGGGAAAAAATAACTAACCTGTATTTTTATAGCTTATTGGTGTTGGTATAGGGGGTTGTGCTTCAGATTCCTGTCGGGGGAGTATAAAAATTGGGTTTAGTTCTCCTTAAGTTTTAATTTTTTTCAATAGTATTCTCGCTAGATATGTAAGCTGATTGTTTGGCCACCCAAGCTGATAGAACAATAATGTGTGTGGTGTATCTATTAAATAACTTATCATCAACATGTCTTTCCTGTGATCTAGCTACAAACACTTGATAAGTTAGATTAAAGTGTATGCAGTATAAATTTCATTTAACGCGAGCATGTTTTCCAGGATGTTAAATAGTGGCTAAGGGTCTAAGTGGGGACACATGGATGCCTATCAGGCATGGAACATTTGCTGGGAAAAACATCAATTAAGGACCCTATATTGATGGTATATCTGTTGACAGTATAATGATTGGGGGGGGATCCAGGGTAAAAGAGGAGGTGGGCAGGTAACTGACTAAAAAAAAAATCTCAAAGGGAAAAGGTGAGTGGATGTATCTGCCAAAATCATAGTCCGTTTTTTTCCTCAGATAAGTGCATTAAAGAAGTTCCTTTCCTTTTTGACCTCAGTTATCGGTAGGCTCATGTGGGAATGCAACGGGGATCTAACTCATTGATCTAGATTACTTTAGATCCATCTTGCAAAAGGAGGGCCTAGTGTGGCAATTTTTGACAGGTAGTTTATGGTACACATTCTTTTCATATTGGGCGGCGACTTTTGGCTAGTCAGGGCTGGTTTAAGTCAAGAGGGGGTTGGGTACATAAAGAGGTGTGTGGAGGGAAATCTGCACATACAGAATATATATAAGACTCCCTATTTGTCTAATCGTTACATTCAGCAGATAGTACTGTATGTACAGGTCCCCTTGTCCCATTAGTGATTGACGAGTCCTGCTGTCAGATCAGCGGAGTTTGGTGTTTGCAACAGTTTTTGCACTGGGGTAATGGCAGTTCTTCACTGACTTGGCGGAATTGCCAGTGCGCTACTTAGATCGTTCTCAAATTTCCTAGTAATACAGGTATATAGTACCATAAATCTTTATCAAATAATAAATCCAAATGCTCATAGAATCCATTTCATTTAATGATGTCCTACAGAAGTGCAAAAATTGGTGTAATGACCTCGAGTTTTCATCTCACCCAGCCGGGCGGAAGGTTAAGATACGGACCCACGCGGAATACAAAAAAAAAATACATACATACATCCGAGCTCAGTTGCGATTCCTTGGGTGATGCTTGGAGAGGTGTAAATCTGCAGTATGAGCTCGAGTTCCTCAATTTCTTGTTGGTTTTACGTGGTCGTATGTGGTGGAGCTGGCGGCGATATTATACAGGTCGATATAACGTCGTCAGAGTATAAGTACGAGGTACCCATATATTTGTTCTATCCCCTGGATACAATATTGTTGTTCAATTCATGAGACGGATTGACTGCGCACAGAAAAGGCCGTACTGGGGTAGATAAATCTGTCGACTCACTATCTCCTGCTCTTTCTCCAGTTCGCGCTTCATTGCTCTGAGCTTTAGTCTTGCTCGTCTTTCAATTGTGACAGCAGAATTCCTCATACACCAGTAAGACACCTATAACACAGTAATCAGCCCACAAAGTTTCCCTAGTACAGTAACTCCCGTATTTTTTCTGACACCGAGAAAAAACAGCATTCTTATAGTTGTGCTGGGAGTTTGTTAGTTTTTAAACAGTGAACGTGGCAACGTTTCAATTAACTTTTTAATGTAATCTTATCCATCAGTATGACAATTTCCCTGACCCCCAGATAGATTAAAGTCACTCCTAGATCCCACTGAGTTAAAAGTTGTCACTCTAAAGTTGTAGTTTTTTCAGCTTTCACTTTCACGAACAGCAGCCATTTTGCCCCCCCACGACATCAGAAGATATCATCGATCTTACCACTGCCCAGTTTGCGACTGCCAGTGGACAGTGCGGTGATGAGTCCCAGCAGCCGAGACTGACAGGAATGCAGGAAGGGAGTGTAACTGCCAGAGTCATGACTTCTATCAGGAACTTTCTATCGAGGTGAAGGATTTTTAACACAGTGCCTACCATACTGTTTACTATCATTGCAAGTGGCAGCTTTGAATCTAATTAGGACGTGACACAGTAGAGGGAGACGAGGTTAGGTTTAGGCTAATTTTAAAGCCTGAAAATCTCAACCTATATCGGTTATATAGGGTATCTCGCTAGATATTAATCCATTTACATGCAATAGTAGAGACTTTCCCTTAGTATTGTCTTGTAGTAGTGACTGTTATTCATCCATTTACATGCAATAGTAGAGACATTCCCTTAGTGTTGTCTTGTAGTAGTGAATGTTATTTATCCATTTACATGCAATAGTAGAGACTTTCCCTTAAGGTTGTCTTGTAGCAGTGAATGTTAACCCATTTACATGCAATAGTAGAGAATTTCCCTTAGTGTTGTCTTGTAG